>CAUYTI010105532.1:0-35443 GCA_963575145.1 Galago senegalensis | reverse complement strand
TGTGAACATGAAGGATGTAAAGTCTCCATCCTTCTTAATGGCTGCATAGTATTCCATGGTGTATATATACCACAGTTTATTGATCCATTTGTGGATCGATGGGCACTTGGGCTTCTTCCATGACCTGGCAATTATGAATTGGGCTGCAATAAACATTCTGATATAAATATCTTTGTTGTAATGTGGTTTTTGGTCTTCTGGGTATATACCTAATAAAGGAATTGCAGGGTCAAATGACAGGTCTATTTTTAGTTCTCTAAGTGTTCTCCAGATGTCTTTCCAAAAGCAACATATTAGTTTACATTCCCACCAGCAGTATAGAAGTGTCCCCTTTTCTCCACATCCATGCCAGCATCTCTGGTTTTGGGATTTTGTGATGTGGGCTAATCTTACTGGAGTTAGGTGATATCTCAAAGTAGTTTTGATTTGCATTTCTCTGATGATTAAGGATGGTAAGCATTTTTACATATATTTGTAGGCCATGTGCCTGTCTTCTTCAGAGAATTTTCTCTTCAAGTCCCTTGCCCCCCCTGGGATGGGATCACTTGTTCTTTTCTTGCTAATATGCTCGAGTTCTCTATGGATTCTGGTTATTAAACCTTTGTCAGAGACATAACCTGCAAATATCTTCTTCCATTCTGAGGTCTGTCTGCTTGCATTACTTACTGTGTTCCTAGCTGCGCAGAAGCTTTTTAGGCTGATCAGGTCCCAGGAGTATATTTTTGATGTTGCTTCAATTGCCCCAGAGGTCCCTCCTCATAAAATTTTCACCCAGGCCAATTTCTTCAAGTGTTTTCCCTACACTTTCTTCTAGTATTTTTATAGTTTCATGTCTTAAGTTTAAATCTTTAATCCAGTGACAGTCTATCTTAGTTAATGGTGAAAGATGTGGGTCCAGTTTCAGTCTTCTACAGGTTGCCAGCCAATTCACCCGGCACCATTTGTTAAATAGGGAATCTTTTCCCCACTCAATGTTTTTAATTGGCTTGTCAAAGATCAGATAACGGTAAGTAGCTGGGTTCATCTCTTGGTTCTCTTTTCTTCAAACAGAATAATTTCACTGCCCTATAAAGTCCCTGTGCCTCCTCCTTGCCCCTTGCCCCAAATCTGACAATCCTTTTACTGTCCCTAAGATTTTGTCTATTCCAGACTGTCACGTAGTTGGAAACATGCAGTGTGTAGCCTTTTCCGACTGGCTTCTTTCATTTAACGCTGAGCATTCAGAGTTCTTCTGCATCGTTTTGTGGCTTGATAACTTATTTCTTTATATTGCTGAGTTATATCCCATTGTATGGATACGCCACCACTTGTTTAGCACCTGTTGAAGGACACCTTGGTTGCTTCCAAGTTTTAGCAGTTATGAATAAAACTTCCATAAATATTCATGGGCAGGTTTCTGTGGACATAAGTTTTCAACTCATTTGAGTAAATACCAAGAAACACAATTGCTGGTTCATATCATAAGAATATGTTTGGCTTTGTAAGGAACCATCTGATTGTGTTCCAAAGTGGCTGTACCATTTTCTCTCCCTAGCAGCAGCAAATAGAAGTTCCTTGCCAGCCCTTGGCACTGTCAGCGTTTTGGATTTTAGCCATTCTAATAGGTAGGTAGTAGTTATCTTATTGCTGTTTTACTTTGCAATTCCCTAACGGCATATGATATGGCACATCTTTTTATGTGGTTCTTTGCCATGTGCTCAGGTTACTTTAAGGTCCGTAGTGTAGCAAGAAAATTCACCGTAGGAAACAAAATAGAGACGCAAATGAGAGAAACATTTGCAGTTGTTGGGGCAGTGGGCTGGGCATCTGAGACTGAGAAGCGTGACCAGCTTACTTGAGTGGCCTCAGTCGGCTTTGAGTACATCTCAGTGATTCTTCCCTTCCTTCGCTCTCTAGAAATAGCCTTTTGTCTGCAAGTGTGGGTCAGAAACTGGTCACATTTCAGTCTAGTAGGAGTGAATGACTCAGAAAAGGAGACAACATCATCAAGGACAGAGCAGGAGCCACTGTTTGAGTGGGAACTGTACTTGTAGGTCTCTGCAGTGAGCCTTGGTGGTCGCCCACCCACCAAACATTCTCTTGTTCTTGGCAACAGAGTCCCGTGCAGGCCTCAGGAGCAGGTCTTGGATGGCCTCGCCCTGCTGGTTAAGCCAGCACGACTTGGGTTTTTGATGCTTTTCAGAACACATCCTAAGTAATATAAGCTCTTTTTATGGAAAAACACGTCACTTTCTCTCCTTCTGTATCAAATCCTCAGGGTTATTAGATAAGGCCACGGTTAGTGAAGGCAGGTGCTGTTTCATTGCAGAATTCAGAACTGAACTAAAGCACATTTTATGCCAGGAATTGGAGTCTAGAAGTTTTCTATAAAGCAAGACACAAGCAAACTGCCTGCTTGGGGAATTATTTGAATGTTATGTGCTTTGAGAGCCTCAGCTGACAGATTTTGAAGGAAGAATAATTAATAACTAACATTTAGATTGTTTTTCTCATTGTTGTCTCATCTGAACATTTATTCACTACTTGAGCACATAAGGACACTTTCTAGGTGGGTTTCAGGAGCTCATAACCTTGGAGACAGGCAACATAGCCCCACTCCACAGGTGGGAGGATGAAGATCGTGGGGAATAGCTTGAACCCTGAGCCAGGGGCTCAGCATAGGCCCCAGGGAAGCCTTCTCCAGGCACTGGAGGCTCTTCTTTGCATGCCCTTCATTCAGCTTTGTTAATTAAGGAATAACAGTAGCATGGGAAGGTGGGTTGGGGATGAGAGGTCAGAAAACTGTCCATATGAAGATGAACGTGGACATGGGCCCAGGGTTACAGTCAGAGGACAGATGCAGGCATGGCATTTTTTTCTGGCAGCTATTTCTCACACCTGTCCAATGAATACTCCAGATTTCTTTTTAATTCCGTTCCATTCCTGGGTCTGTGCCTCCATCCTACCCATCCAAGATTTAAAGTAGTAGAAGTGACCGGACTCTCAGAGCTCCTTGCCTGCTGGGAGGATGCACAGTGGGAGGTCTGTGATCTGAGCAGAACCCAAGTTCCCTGGGCGGGCATTCTAAATAAATGGTCTATGCCCTAAAGAAAGATGGAGACTTTACCTCCTTCACGTTTACATGAATGGAACTGGAAAATGTTCTTCTTAGCAAAGTATCACAAGAATGGAAGAAAAAGTATCCAATGTACACAGCCCTATTATGAAACTAATTTATTTTTCTCAAATAAAGGCTACAACTTAATTCTAGCCTAAGAATTTGGGGTGGGGGTGGGGAATGGGAGGGGAGACGGGCGGATGGGTGGTGGGAGGGTGACTAGAAAGATCACCTATATGGTCTGTCTAACAAGGCTACAAGTGAACTTTTCTAGAACTAGAGTATAAATTTTTTAACACAATAAGTAAATGATACAAAGTCTATGTTAACCAGTTTGATGAAAATATTTCAAATTGTATATGAAAACACTACACTGTGTCCCATGTTTGCATTAATGTATACAGCTATCATTTAATAATAAATAAATAAATGGTCTATTTCCAGCGAGTGATTCCTAACAATGTCTCAGGTTTCTTGAGGTTCCTTCCTCCATTGTCGGGCCAGGCAGGGGAAGCCTTATTAGTGAGGCAGGACGGGACAGGGCACTGATTTAATCATGTATGGAGGGCACCTGCAGAGGCCCTTTGTGTGCTTTTTGTACCTGAATTTTGTCTTTTTACCTTTTGCACCTTTTATACCTTTTGTGTTTTGCACATTTTGCAAAACAGCGGCTGCCTCCTGATGGTCTTTTGTTGCAAGAGCACAGATCTGTGTAGTTACAGGAAAAATAGCTTAAAGGTGTGTGATTTACTTTCTCTCTTTTAAAAAAGCAGATCATTTACTCTTTCTTTTGAGGCAGTAAAGAAAATATTTTCCAAGGCCAAACAAACTACACTGAGATTGGGCCCTTGTCGGGAGACCCACATCTTCCCCCAAGGCAGCTGGCACTTGAGTGGGTAAAATGTATTGCTGTTGACATTCCTCAGTTTAATAAGGTACCCCAAATAGCATTGACCTTGAATTCTACTGACTTTCATGTGACTTTAGGCCTGAAATTTTCCCCCTCAAAAATGGTTAAGTGAAGCCCCACCCACAGGCTCTTCAGGTTATGTGGAAGTGTAAGTTTTAGGGGTCTTTTAATTTTTAAATGCAAGAAGACTTTTGGAATTCCTTTTCCTTTCATTTGGCATTTGTGGTTATTCATACGGGGGGGAACCCAGACTTTCCTTTTTTCCACAGTGGAAGTGACGTAGCACAGACGTCGTCTATAGAGAAGTACATGAATTATTTCTTTTTCAAACACCTCAAGCTCGCTTGGCCTATGAAATTAAAAGTAATTAAGCCAGATTGTATTTTTAAAGTTCCATAAATAAGGATTGCCTTTTATTTATTCTCAGTTGGTGAGGCTTTACTAAATATTGCAGGATTTTCTAGGTGTGAGTTTTTAGGAAATATAACCTTTAGGTTAGATTGGGATGGGATGTATATTCTGACCTCCAGATACTACTCAGAGTCTAAAGAGATATGAAAACATTCACTTGTTCTACCCGAAGTTCTTTGACATGAGACAGTGGCAAAATCTCTGTTTTGGAAATAAGAAGAACGCGTCCTAAGCTACAGGTTAATCCTTGAGAAATGTGGCTTCTAACTTGCTGGGTCTATGTACGCTCTTGCTACTCTAAGGGCTGTCTGTGGATTTGTAGGGTGGTACCTCCTAGGAGCTCATTAGTAAAGCAGGCTGCACCCCAGGCCTGCAGACTCTGAATCTGCCTTTAACAGGACTCTCCAGAGGTTCATGTGTGCTGGGCAGGTGCAGAGCACCAGTTCAGGGACCTCATTAGTGCTTTCTGCTTCCCCCTCAGGAAGCCAAACCTGGCAGGCACTTAAGGTGAGCAGGGTCCCAGCTGTCTCACCCAGAGCGTTGGTTCATCCACCTGAGTTTAAACGGACCCGTGCTTTGCGTTACAGTCTCTTTGTACCTAAATCACATGCGCTGCTTTTTCCTATCAAACATGTTCACTGAAATGATTTCTGTAGATGTGTGAGAGGCAACCACTGTGTGATATATTTAAACTCACTTTGTTCTGTTTGAAAATGTGTTGAAAAGAATTCTGACCAGGGAAAAATGAAAGGCCAACTGTAAAGGGATATTGCTACTGATGAAATGATAATGCCAGTGGCCGTGAGAAATTTTGTCGTGCCTTTGGGACTTATTTATTTATTAAAGAAGAATAAAGATATTATGGAGATGTTGTCGAACCAGAGCTGAAGTAAACTTTGAATCTGATTAGGTCAAACTCACACACAATTTCACAGCCTCATTATTTTTATTTTCTAGCACAATTTTGAATCAAAAGGGGGGGGGAAGCACAGAGAGGGAAAGAACTAGAAGCTTTCTGAGGGTGAGACCATCCTGTTCAGCAAGGCTCAAAGCAGAACACCTAAAAGAGCAGGGAGGAAAGCAACTAAAAACAAGGGTTTCAGAAGCCTTTTTGGAGGGGCTTGTTGAGTCTGTCACTGGGCCCAGAAACCCTGGAGGCCCAGTGATTTCAGTAACGTGGACATACATTTGCAGATTTGATTAACTATTAAGTGGACAAACCTGAAACCAGGAATCCCTGTCTGACTTCTCTTTCTCACCTCCCAGGCCAGTCAGTCACCACTTCCTGTGAATTTCTCTAGGGAAATGGTTCTCAAACCCCTTCCTCCCAGGCAGCCCAGTCCCAGCCTCCTACTCAGGACCCGGCCAGGTCTCCTAGCTCATCCTGCCCCGGGGCCACTCTGTAGCCAGGAGGAGCTTCTGCTAGACTGTTCAGATTTTTAAAGACTCCCGTTGCTATTTTTATTGGGATTGCCTTACATTTATAGATTAATTAGGAAGGAGTATCATCATGATGTTGTTGCATCTTCCTGTCTAGGAATAGACTGCATGTCTTCTTTGCTGTCTCTTGGGTTGATTTAAATTCTTTTCAGAAGGATCTTGAACCACTCTTGTTACATTTATGCTCACAAATTTGACTCTTTGGTTTCTGTCCTAAATGGAGGCCATTTCTTCTAATACCTCTTCTTACTGGTTATCGTTTATGTTCAAGCCAGTTTTTGATTTGGGCACATTAATTTGTTCCTACCATCCTTCTGAACTCTCTAATGGGTTGAAAAGCTTCTTAGTGGATTCTTTTGAGGTTTGTAGCCATAGGAGCATATCTTATCAAATAGTGATAATTTTATCTTTTTCTTTCTAATTTTTAAATCTCTGATTTCTTTGTCTCATTAGAGAGAGAGAGAGAGAGCGTGCGCTATTGGCCAGCTCTTCAAAGAATAATGACAGTGAACATTTTGTCTTGCCCCTGAGTAGGGAAATGCTACTGGTGTTCCTTTCTGGATGTTGAGTCTGGGACTGAGAAATTGTATTATGTTAGAAAAGTGTCCCTCATGACTTTACTAGTAATGCATTTGTAGAAGGATCCATTTAAAAGGTAGATTTGGTCATCTGCCATTTTTTTTTTTTTTTTTTTTTGGCCGTGGCTGGTTTGAACCCACCACCTCTGGTATATGGGGCCGGCGCCCTACTCCTTGAGCCACAGGCACCGCCCGTCACCTGCCTTTTAACACAGTGACTGTTCTCCTACTCTGGATTTCCTGCATTGTCGGAGAGTAGGCAACGGTTTGTCTGAACCCCAACAATACACCAGGAGAGCAGAGGGGAGGGTGTCAGAGTTTGGAAGTGTCACCCAGTGAGTCGGGAGTGAATGCAGTCCTGCACAGTGTGGCAGGATCCAGAGGTCTCCAGTGATGGGGACTCTTCACGTCTTGGGGACTCTGCCCCTTGCTCTGTGGCTTCTCCGGAGGGGTACAGGAGTGTGGGACTGGCGTGGAGGTGAGGATGGCCGGCTAGACTCACTCGGGGCTGGAGTTAAACAGAGAACACACAGGACCAGGAGGCTGGAAAGTCAGTGGCAACAGCAAAAGAGAAACCAAAGTGATGAACCAAGGACAGAGTCGGGGCTGGCAGAGGGTGAGATGAGAATGGAGGGGCCCGCACACGAGGCTCGTGGGTGTGGAGAGGCCAGAGAAGAGCCACTCGGATTTTCCTTCAGCGCCGATGTTCAGGGCTGTTCCTCCTGCAGGAGCGAGAGGCAGAGATATGCTGTGGCCCACCCTCCCTTAGAATGTGGAGGCATCTTTTAATCAAGATCCTTCTGATGACATTATGGTCCCTAAGGAGAGGGGGATGGTAGGGCTCTAGTCTCCATCTTTCCCCAGTAATAGCATAAAGGGTGAATCTAATAAAACCCTCCTGAGGGGCACTGTGATTAGAACACTGAGTTCCTTGGGGGTTGATCCATGCTATTTTCAGCACCCTATTTAACCTCAGTGTTTTCTGCCAGAAAAACCATTGAGAAGACAAAGAATTACTCTGCACAGGCAACATTCTGATGTGCCCCAGACCCTCAGGAGAGGCCCTGTGGCATTGGCATGGGCAGCACCAACACCAAGGAAGGGAAGGGGCTGTGCACCCCCATGGAGACCCTGCCCACACCTCTGACCTTGCCGGCTCCTCTGCCACAGGGATCTTCTTGGGGAAAAAGACTGGATTTGCAAAGCTGTGTAATGTCTTTCTAAACCAGTCATCTGGGAACTGTCTAAAATTAGCCTGCAAAAAGATAAGCTTTAATATGTGTCATTAGGTGGAATGACAAGCAATTGAGAGTGAAAATTCCCATTTTTAAAAATCTCTGTGCATATAAGGCTCTCTTACGTTAAAGGGTACTGTGACTTTGCCAGCTGCTTTTTTTTTAGTGGTGTGCTCTGGAGCTGGCGGCCTGTTGCACCCTGTGGAGGAGCAGCCTGGTGGGACACACTCCTGTTTCGCATGTGCCCTAGCTCAGGCTTGCTGAGGACCCCGGCCAGATCATTTGCATGTTCACCAGTAACCTTCCTGGCCTAGGACAGGTGATTACTGTAATGGCCAACTGTAGCACGTTGTTTTTGTTTTTTTTTAAATTTATTGTTGGGGATTCATTGAGGGTACAAGAAACCAGGTTACACTGATTGCATTTGTTAGGTAAAGTCCCTCTTACAATCGTGTCTTGCCCCCAAATGTAGCACATTATCAGTCACTGATATTCCACGTTTCTCCTTACATAAAGTTTCTCCTTCTTTTCTGGATAGTTGAGGTCTTGGCTCTCAGTGCTGGGTCCTCAGGACCTGTTCCTCCCTGCTCAGGGCCCTCTGCTGTGTGAGTTCATCTGAGTGACATTTATAGCCATGTCCCTAGGTGACAGGGACAGTGAGTCACAGTTTTCTGCACTCCGACCCTCTGATTCCTTCCTTTTAAGGAGGGGATGAGACTGTGTGTGTCTGGGGTGGGTGACTGCTGGCATTGAAATGACTGGGGTCTGTGAGTCTGAGCCCCTCTCTCTGTATGGATGGTGGGGGAGGGCAGGGGCAGGGGCAGCCTGGCCTGGGGCCCGCCCTCTCCTTGAATATGTTTCCAAGGGATAGGCTCCATGAATTTTTGCAGCTATCACTTCAGCACAGGAATCAAGAATTGTAGGCCAGCCTTTTTCTGACTGAGAATTGGAATCTATTACTAGATCATAAAACCAACTTACTAGACTGCTGACCAGAAGGAAGAATAGACTAGAAAAGAAGTAGAAATCAGTAAGTATTCTTTTGTGAAGTTTTGGGTTCAGTTTTACATGTATAGTAGACTGTAATATAAAAAGATGCATGCATTGCTATGGTTAATGGTCCAAACAAATGGAAATCAGTGTCCTAGATGGGTGTTAAGCCTTTAACTGATGAGCTCCTTGGATATTTTAGATTATTAAGAATGAAATGTCTGATTTCCTTAAGTACTAAGCTTGACAGTTGTCAATGTCTGCGACATTCACATTGGCACTTCTTGTTTTATTTTATTTTATTTTTTTAGAGACAGAGTTTCACTTTATTGCCCTGGGTAGAGTACTGTGGTGTCACAGCTCACAGCAACCTCCCAACTCTTGGGCCTAGGCAATTCTCTTGCCTCAGCCCCCATATAGCTGGGACTATAGGTGCTCGCCATAACACCCAGCTATGTTTTTGTTGCAGTTTGGCCAGGGCTGGGTTTGAACCTGCCACCCTTGGTATATGGGGCCAGTGCCCTCCTCACTGAGCCACAGGCACCACCCTTCATGTTTTATTTTTATCGTGAAGGTATGTCCTCATTCTTTCAATTCTTCTGATTATCTTTCAAAAAATTCTAGAGCAATTTTTGTGTGTTATTTTTGAATATGAGCTCCATTGTGGAAGCAATTCAGCACAGACAGCTCAAATACCAACGGGGTGTTTAGGAAGGATGTGGCCAGGGAGCACACAGTACCCTGATGGTTTGAGAAGATCCATTTTCTGGTTATTTTAATCTTGAAAATGAGTCTCATGGGTGACCTGAGACCAACGTGGAGAATGATGAGCTGAAAGCTGTAGTGAAGGTGAAGCCATCTCATCCTATGGTGACTTAGCGGCAAGGTTTGATGTTACAATTCCAGCAGTATTGGGCCATTCAAAACAGATCAGCAAGGTAAAGAAGCCGGTAGACGGGTTCCACAGGAATTCACAGACAGTCGGAAGAGAAAATGTCTCATGCTCTGCCTTTCTTTGCGGCCATGGCATAAAGGTGAGCCGCTTCTACACTGTACTGGTTTTTTTGTTTTTGTTTTTTGGGGGTTTTTTTGCAGTTTTTGGCCTGGGCTGGGTTTGAACCCATGACCTCTGGTATATGGGGCCCACGCCCTACTCCTTTGAGGCACAGGTGCTGCCCCTTCTATACCGTATTGTTACATGATGAAAATGGATTCATTTTGACAATCACAAGCAACGTTCAGCACAATTGTTGGATAAAGTTGAAAGGGCTGAAATGCAGTCCAAGACGGAATATTCTGGAAAAGCTATCGGTGTCTCTTTGATGGTCCAGCGGGTGTTGCCCACCCCAGCTTCATGAGACCTGAGCAGTACGTTACAGCAGATCTCTCCTGCACCAGCTGGATGAAAGGTTGAAGACGCTCGGGATTAAGCAGGGGAGATTGGTCAACAGAGACAGGCCAGTCCTGTCGCACAGACAACGCTGTCAAACTACAGAAATCGGATTTGGAAACTCTGTCATCTCCTGTATTTACCAGACCTTGTGCCAACTGACTGCCACTTCTTCCAGGCTTTGGACCCCTTAACAAGGACAAATATTCAATTCTCAACAAGCTGTGGAAGATGCCGTTTGTGATTTCATTGCCACTCACTTCCACTGCTGGGGTACACAAGCTCCCACTAAGATGACACAACTGTGTGATGGTTTAGGCGCATACTTTGATTAACTGTACTGCTTCTTGGGTGAGATATAATAAACTAAACTTTTGATTCCGTATCGGGCATTTCATATTTAATGACCAACTCATTCTGTATTTGCTTATCTCTAGTAGTATATAATATACACTAGGTATTCAATAGCTATTTGCGGAAGTAAGGAAGGGAGAGAAGGAGGGAGGAAGGAAGGAAAGAAGGGAGGTAGGAAGAAGAAATGAGGAAAGAAGGTGGGAAGGCAGGCAGGAAGGAAGGAAAGAAAAAAATAGATGGAAGAAAAGGGGGACAGAGGGAGAGAGGGAGGGAGAGAAGTCTGATTTCATAACCCGGAAGGGCTGGGTAGGGCAGATCTGGGAGTCACACTTCATTCCCTGACACCGTTCCAGGATCTCAGCAATCACTTTCTTCTCTCTTCTCAAAACCAAAGTGATCTGGAATGTAAGCCAAGAAAATCTCCTAGACAAGGATAGAGGTACCCAGCTCCAAACCAAAAAGCCAAGTTCAGCAAGGAAAATGTCTGGGGAAATTGCTCCTGCTAAGGAGCACTAGGGTTTGTGTAATCTCTGCTCAAGTCTGTCAGTGTCCTATTGCTGCTGTAACAAATTTCCAGACTTAGTGGCTTGAAATCACACCTGTTTATTATCTTACAGTTCTGGAGCTCTGAAGTCCAAACTGGGTCTCAGTGGACTCAAATCGAGATGTCAGCAGGCTGCACCTGTCCTGGAGGCTCCAGGGGAGAATCTGTTCCCTCCCCTTTCCGGCTTCTAGAGGCTTCCCCCATTCCTTGGCTTGTGGCCCCTTCCTGTATTTTCAAAGCCAACATCAGCTGCTCTCTGGTTCTTTCTTCCAGTTTTAACAGACCCTTGTGATTACATTGGGCTCAGGATAACCGAGGACAGTCTGCCTTTTGCAACCTCAATTCCCCTTTGCTGTGTCACTCAGCATGTTCATCTCTGGGAGGCCACTGTTCTGCCTACCACAAATGGCTTTCTTTAAGATCATCAAGACTGTTACATTGGCCCGGCGTACTCGGGGGCTGGGCAGCGCTGTGTGCATCTCATGGATGGCACCCATTCTTCTGTTTCCACAGTGCTGAGTAGCTTTCCTGGGAACAAGAATCTGCACCCGTTCAGCTGGGTTAGTTGTACAGCCAAGTTAAGACACGGTTGTCTGATACTTTTTCAGACCTGCTGTTGTGTTGCTGATGCCGTCTGTAAATAGCACCTGCCCTCATCAGGCTCAGCTGCTCCTATCTGCCAGCTTGTCTGTGGGACACAGGGTGGTGTGATTTCCAACTGGTGCGCCATGGAAATTTTAAAATATCATTAATTAAATTATTTTCATAAGATGTTCAAAGCACTGTAAGTATATTCTTTTTTTTAACTCTTTTTTCGATCAACATAATTTAAATGTGCGGCAGAAGTTTAACTATAGATACAAGTGTGGCATGAGACAAAAAGGTTGAAAAGGCTTAGCGCCTGTAGCTCAACAGCTAGGGCACCTGCCACCAGCCCGGGCTTGCCAAACACCAATGACAACTACAACCAAAAAATAGCTGGGCGTGTAGTGGGCACCTGTAGTCCCAGCTAATTGGGAGGCTGAGGCAACAGAATCTTGGGCTTAAGCCCAAGAGTTGGAGGTTGCCATGAACTGTGATGCCATGACACTCTACCAAGGATAACAAAGTGAGACTCTGTCTCAAAAAGAAAAGGTTGAAAAACACTAGTAAGGAGTGTGAGTATGGACAGAAGTGACCGAGCACCTGCATCAGGCTTTGGGCACTGCTGTTTGACTTTAATCTTCAGAACCCTCATCTGAAGGAGATGCCTGAGCATCAAGGCACAGGGCGGCTTGTAATTCATTCAGACAGGTCACTTGGCTAGTCTAAGTGGCTCAAAACCTAAAGTCCTCCCCTCCAGAACCGCACAGAGTGGGAAGCTCAGTGCCGGGCTCCTGGCTCTGGATAAGAAACTTTCTTTGTTGGGCCAACTGTGTACTCAGGTCGCTGCCTCTGCAGTGGGAGTGACAGTTCTGTGTGCTTCCCCAATGCAAGAGAGTACCTGGTGTCGGGCAAGGGAGAAGAAGCTGGCTGTGAGTGAGGACTCTGTTGGTGTCTGAGGGGTGATGACCTGTGTATATTTGGTGGGGGAGGTGTCTACATTATTGCCAGCATGGATTCTGTCTCTTTTTTGAGAGAGGCTCTCACTCAGTGGCCTGGCTGGAGTGCAGAGGTGCAGTCACAGCTCATAGCTCAAACTCCTAGGCTTAAGTGATCCGCCTGCATTAGCCTCCTTAGTAGCTGGGACTAAGCATGCACCACCATATTCACCTAATTTTTTAAAAACAATTTTACAGATATGGGGGTCTCACTATGTTGCTCAGGCTGGTCTCAAACTCCTATCCTCAAGCAATCCTCCTGCCTCAGTCTCCCACCGTACTGGGATTATAAGCACAAGCTGCCGTACCCAGCCACATGGGTTGTGTTGAAGTCTCTTAACTGTTGAGGGTATCCAGGGTGACCCTGACGTCTTAGGAAACTTGGTCTGAAACAGTAGTTACGATGAACCAAACAGGTTATCCAATAGTTTCCTTTGGCTTTTAAAATAAACGTTGCTTTAATACTTGCATTTTCCTCTTGGACCTTTGGAAGTGCTCAGCCAGTAACAATCTACTGAAATAAAGGGGCTCACAGGGGCTCGTGGGAGGCCCTGGGAAGGCAGCAGAGCTCACGTGCAGTTTCTTTAGGTTTGGGGTGAAATCTGGATAAGGTCCAGTTTGAGGTTTTATAGGCTGCATATATTCGATTTTTAAAATAAAAGGAAAAAAGAGCCCTGTCTTGTTCATCTCTGTGTCTCCAGGGCTGGACAGAGCAGGTGCCCACACTGAGGTGGGTGAGTAACCATGTGATTCATTCCTCTGCTACTGAAATAGCCTTTGAGTCAGAGGTCGTGTGGGATTCAAGAGAACAGGGAGAGCCTGGGCTTCAGGAAGTTTCCCGTCTGGCAGGTGTCTTTGCCCAGGGCGTCTTTCGGAGGATAAGTAGTTGCAGGCAAGATGTGAAGTCGCGGAAGGGGCCACAAGTCGAATGAGATGCACTTGCCTCGCTGCTTTGCCGGAGCCATTGACTTTCTTTGTCTGGTAGCTTTCCAGTAGGAGGTGGCTTCTGGGATAATTTCCATTATAATTTAATTTGAAATTTGGCTTCCTGCGTGAGAGAGTAAATGGTGTTAAGACTGCTTAGAGGCAGACCGTTTTGTACTAGAAATCTAATTAGAGCTGTTTCCACATGATTTTATGAATGGCAAAATAGCTTTCATGCCATATAAACCTCTGACACGAGTCACCTGTCTTGACCTCTGATGAGTATGAAAGTAATACCAAGAAAGGGAGCAGGAAAACAGCTTTCTGTTCTTTTGGAAGTCTCTATATACTGTTGACATTTAGACGTGTGCAATTTTGGGGGACTGTTTTTATGTTTTTGAATCCAGATGGTTGTTCCAAAAGGAGCACTGTCTCTGCTGATCAAGTGGGAAATACAGAGACCAGATTCCTCCTGCGTTAACCTCTCCCCCGCCCCCGTGTCAGGAGGCTTCACCCTGTTGTCATGGCTGCGGCATCTTACCTCCCAAGGCCCTGCCTCTGATGAAGGCTTGAAATGGCCGGTGGTCACTTTTCTCTAAAAACCTTGTCATGTGCCTCAAGCATTTGGACATGAAATCTAGCATAGTCCTGGCACGGTAACTGTAATTTTTGAGACCTATTTGAGTAATAAGAGTTTATAATTGAATTGAGTTGTCCCTTAAAGCTAATTGCTTTAATTCTGATTATGTGGACATGGATTTGCAAGCTAAATGCCAAATACCATCATATGTCTTTGCTGATATTAAAAGAAGAGTAGTTTTAAAAAAATAATAATAATTGTAGCCCTCTCCTGGTTAATAC
Source organism: Galago senegalensis (assembly GCA_963575145.1). NCBI lineage: Eukaryota > Metazoa > Chordata > Mammalia > Primates > Galagidae > Galago > Galago senegalensis. Next base: position 21,129 of record CAUYTI010105532.1, on the reverse strand, counting down.
TTCTCCTTTTCCTAAAGGCAGAAACTTAGAGGTGTTCACTAAATAAAGGAAGAAAAATATTGCAAAGTAGTGACTGAGGCAAAACCAGAGGCTTTAGGCCCTGAGAGGTTAGCCTTGGATGGGTTTGGAAACAGCTGCCTCCCAGGCAAACCACTTGCCCTCCATGGGACAATTTTGTCCCACTTATGATAGGAGGAGTTGGCCAGGTGACCTCCAGGGTCTCTTCAGCTCTAAAAATTCTCTGATCGCGTGACTGTGCTACTCTGGAGGGCAGGCTTGATAACATTGGCCAGCAGGGCGGGTGAGCTCACCCGGGCACACGTATGCACTCACTTATGATCCACAGCACAGCTGGTGGCCCCTATTGGCCTTGAGAGTGTCCTTTTCAAATGGAGACATTAACAGACTGTGACATTGCATGTGCTGTGAAAATGAGGACTGCTTTCTTCCAGCTGGCTGGCTCACATCTTTCTTGAGGGAGCCCTAGGCTTTTGGGTAAGGGAAATAACAACTGGGAAAAAGAGACACCTCCCCCCCACACACACACTCACTTGCTTCCTGGTATCAGCACGTTGCTTCACAGAGTGAGGCTCATAGATCACGTGGCTTCACAAAGTGATGTCCATAGATCACGTGGCTTCACAAAGTGATGTCCATAGATCACGTGGCTTCACAAAGTGGGTGCTCATAGATCACGTGGCATGTGGCTGCACAAAGTGAGGCTCATAGATCATGTGGTTTCACAAAGTGAAGTTCATAGATCACGTGGCACGTGGCTGCACAAAGTGAGTGCTCACAGATCACCATTAGCCCATGTGATACCAACTCCTACCATATATGCTAAAGGATTTTAGAAAAATCCAGCTCCAAAATTACACAACCTCTAACAACAAAAAGCAAATAGAAGAGAAAAACAGTATTTAAACATTTTAAAAACATTCTTATTTTAGTATTTTTATCAGCCAACCTCATGCTTCAAAGAAAAACAGTATTAGACCTAATATACTAATTGCTAATGATCTAAGTAAAGAGAAATGAGTTTATAAGATATATACTTATCAGTTACACACATAGGATAATTCTATTGTATTTTGGTCCCAGGTCACTGAGCTATTCTGATGTTCTGAACAGACGAAGGCCGGACAAGTGCAAAGGTGGGGCTCAGCCAGCTGGCTAAGAGCACCTTGGGGGCTCAGGCCTTTCCACACCAGCAGGCAGGTGTCTTCTCTCAGCCCACCTGAGGCTGGAGTGGCCTTGTGTCACTTACACGGAAGAGCCTGGCTCACACCGCAAGGCCGCTTCATTATGCTTGGAGAAGATTGTTTTCACGCCAGAAGGAATTGCCATATCAGTTTCTAGGGGGTTCTTTGCTCATGTTTATCCCACTTAATTCTCCTACCACTCTTAAGAGATTTGTAGATGGGGAAACTGAAGCTCTGCGAAGTTACTGGGCAGGAAGAGGAAGGACTAGAATTTGACTACCTATCGTATTTCCTGCCTGGAGGTAAAGCTGGCCTCTAATTCAGGGAGATGAGGTAAGGATATAAATGTGGGAAGCAGAGAAGAGCAAGGGAGTGCTCAGAAGTACTAGCACCTGTGGAGCTGTAAGACGGGGGAGCAGAGAGATACCTGAGTGAGTCATCATCGCAGCAGTGATGGTGGGATGAACTTTGGAGAAAGGCTGGGTCTTAACGTACACAGGTATGAGCCTCCGGGTAATTGGCTGTCTCTGGCCTTAGCCCCTCTGCTCAGTAGGATAGGGACCCCCCTCCCTCCTTCAGGTCTTTTCACTGTACTGTACGGGCTGGCAGAAAGCCTGGCACACAGTGTGTGTGGGCTCTCTCTATGCTGTTTGGATGGAGGTTTGGGATAGACACGGAGATATCTCAGGCAAAGACAGCAGCACAGATGTGAAGACCTGGGGTAGGGTGTAATTTGTTAGGACTGAGGACCTGGGCCAGGCAGGGACATTAAACAGTAGCCAGTGGGGGTTGGGGGGCAGGCTGCACACACTGTGCAGAGGCTGAGGAGTCTAGGGAGAGGCCGGCTCTCAGAGTCCTGCCACGTGGCAGCTGCAGGAGCTTGGATAGCTTAATGTTCCTCATCCTCCATTTCTTCCTTATTTGTGAAGTGGAAATAACGAGGGTCCAAATGGAGATATGAGGTTGTCTGGAAGATTCAACAACATAAGACCTGTCCAATGCTTCCCACCCAGTGGGCACAGTGCAGTGAGTGCTGGGTGACAGCTACTATGGTTATCCTGAGCTCTCCAGACAGCGAGAGAATGTCGCCTTCCTGTAAGAAGTGATAAGCTTAGGGCTGGGCTTTTAGGCCAGTTAATCTGGCAGCAGTAGGATGGTTTGGAGTGGAGGCCGTAACCACACCGGAGATGTGAGGATGAGCTAACAGGGCCGGTGTGGCACAGGTGGCAGGTCATGACCACTTGCATTGGGGGTTGCAGGAAGAATGTAAGGGTGGGTGCAGGTGTGATAGACCTTGTAGAGCAGCGGTTCTCAACCTGCAGGTCGCAACACACAGGAACTGTATTAAAGGGCCGTGGCATTAGGAAGGTTGAGAACCACTGGTGTAGAGGTTGGTGGGACTTGGCAGCTGCCTAAAGTTGAGGGAGGAAGGTTTTAATGAGCCTCTCGAGGAATGGTGACGGTATTCATGAGAGGGGCATCCAGGTGCGTTGGCTTTGGGAGGATAATGGTTTAAGTCTGCGTTGTATGGATTGCACGGTGGCTGCGGAATGTCCAGATGTGGCAGTTGCAGTGTGAGAAATGCCATCCTAGAACTCTGGAAGGAGGTTGAGGCAAGAGGATGAGCATGGGAGGTTATCAGAGCAGGAACTGGTGTGAGGGGCCTAGAGTGGGGGGCAGTGGGTGTGGGGTTGCAGAGGAGGCCTTCATCTCTGGGATGAGCTTGGTCCTGAGACCCAGCGGCTATTGAGACATGGAAGAGAGCTGCGGTCGGGTGTGTGACATGGTGAGAACAATGGGCCCTGCTTCAGTGGCCCTATCCTGTGATCGCAGATCTTCCCAATGCCACCTAGGCCTTTCCCATTGTCAGCATGGCCCAAGAGGGGGCAGTGCACCCGGGCCATGTGACAGGAACCTCTCCAAGTGCCCCTTGCCCAGGTCTCACGGTTTTCTGCTTTCAGGAAGTTCACACCTCACAGCACACTTCTGTCTTCAGAGGACACCTGCAGAGGTGATGCAGGAACCTCGAATTAGGTTAATGGCTGCCTCCTTCTATAAGGAGGCCACTTCCCCTCCAGAGGACACCTAGATTCTCTTTATAGCAGCACCGTGGAGCTGAATGGTGGCGGCACTGTGCTCCCCAGGGTCCCGGGGAGGCTCTGTGCCTTCCTGCTCCAGCCGTGCCCAGGTTTGTCTGTGTAGCGAGATTTGGGTTCTTAATCCTTTCAGAAGGACGTAATGAGTTCTGTTCGCAGAAAGATTCCTGCATGTGCCTGTGCACAGCCTTTGGGTCCATTCACCAGGCTCCCAAATCCCCCAAGGACCCCAGTTAAGACCCCAGCAGCCTCCTCATTCTCCTGTCACTGGTAAAACGCCCTTCCATATCGGGGTAAATTAACTGCAAATCTTTATTATTGAAGGCCACTAATACTTCTATGCAGCTTTATTAGCTGGTTGCTGTAGGATAATAAATTTATATGTTTAAAACTGGGGTGAACAGTCCTATCCTTGCTCTGACTTGTTCTTCCACATATGAAATTGTGTGATCGTGCAGGTCGGACTCTTGCAGACACAGGGAAAGCGCGAGGTGGTTAAATTTATTACCTTACTGTTTGTATGGAATGGCAGAGGGAAGGAAAGCGAGAAAAATCAAGGTCAACTTTTTCTTTATTTTAGGATTTTTTGGTTTTCTAAGTAAGGATTCAGCTAGTTAAGTTATATATGCTGAACAACAATTCAGTAGGAAAAGCTGTGGACAAACATGTTTTATAGGTGATAAGTCCGCGTATTGTCCAGATGGTGGTGAGTTCCCAGAGCTGAATTCATCTAGAACTGTGGGTTCACGCTGAGTTAGCCACTTCACTGCTTAGAGAATCATATTTTCGACAAAGAGTCTTTATTGTATTTAGTGCAAAGGCATTGAGTGACTTTTTAAAAAAAACACCACGTCACTTAGGTTTGGTACAGTATGTGGTATGCAAATGCTTGCTGTAATCACTGGAATTCTGTATCCCGATAATGATTTCCAGGAAATCCTGACTCCCTGCCTGAGAGCCCCTGTTGCTAGAAGGAGGGTATTTAGCTCATTTGGCTTCAGGGTTCAGGGGCTTCTCCCAGGGAACCTTTGCAAATGCTGGTGCTCAGTGGACTGAGGGACTGGAGAGACTAGTGTAACTCTGAAGGTTCTGAAATTTCAGTATGAAATGGGCTTATAAGGGTATTTCTCTCATTAAATGTGAGGATTAAAAAGAGATAAAGTGTGCGTGTTAGACGCTGGATGAAGGGTACGCAGGACGCCTCTATCTTATTTTTGCAACTTCTTGTGAGTCTGTTGTTATTTCAAAAGAAAGAGGTTTTGTGTGTGTGTGTGTGTGTGTGTGTTTTTAAAGCCTTCAAAGAGCATTTTTCTTTTTTTGGATTGCAAATGCTGAGAAATTTATTGAGTATATTATATACAAATTTATTTGGTACAGACATACCCTACTAAATTTCTATGTGTATGAACTCATTTCAGCCTCAGAATCTCACTGCGAAGTAGGTCCTAGTGTTATTTCCATTTTAAAGCCGGAGACTCTGTCTGGATCACAGAAAGAGTGAGCAACCTATCCAGGGTCACCTTGGAGTACGTATCAGCTGGTGGTCTGCTGAGGTGGCCATGATATTAACCAGGAAGAGATCAAAAAAGACGAGCTTTTCTTACGGTGATGGAACCTTCTATGGGTGACTTTGTTTTGTAAGTCACATAGGGTAAGGGAGACTTTTTATATTTCTATATTTCCTAGGATTTATGGGTTTTGTTTTATGTTGTTTTATTTTTTTGAGACAGAGTCTCACTCAATCACCCTGGGTAGAGTGCTGTGGTGTCATAGCTCACAGCAACCTCAAACTCTTGGGCTCAAGAGATCCTCTTGCCTCAGCCTCCTGAGGCACCTGCAGCAACATCCGACTAGTTTTTCTATTTTTAGTAGAGATGGGGTCTCACTCTTGCGCAGGCTGGTCTCAAACTCCTGAGCCCAGGCAATCCCCCTCCTCAACCTCCCAGAGTGCTGGGATTACAGGTGTGAGCCACCACGCCCAGCCTATTTCCTAGGATTTGAACGTGTGCCAATGGCTAGTGTCATTTGATATGTTTTTGGTAAAGGTGAGCAAATTTTTAACATTGGCATATAACATCAAATTTGGTGGATTTGTTAATATCTTGGAAGATGGTAATAGAATTTGAAGTGACCTCAAAAACTACTTTTTAGGCATTATCCATCAAAGCAGCAGAGACAGCCAAGCATTGGTGTGTGTGGTTCCAGCTACTTGAGAGCCTGGAGTGGGAGGACTGTTTGAGCCCAGGAGTTTGAGCCCACTCTGGGCAGCACAGCAAGCAAACAGACAAAATAACCAGCAGTGGCTAGTGCGAGCACAGGTCATGGATGGGGAAGTGGCACAGTCACAAACATGTTCTCAGAAAGATCTGGGCGTCTTTCTCAAAGCCAAATGAAGTATTATGGTATTTTCTTGAAATAAACTTAGTTTGGGGTACTGATAGCAGCGTGAGGTGGTGAAATCGGGCACCATCTTCCCTTGGCCATTGATCACACCCTTCCTGGAGCACTGTGCTCAGCTTTACAGGTAGCTGGAGAATCAGCCGGAGAAAGGCAGTGAAAGGGATCAGGGCTGTTGTAGCTGTCACGGCCGGAGGGCGTGAGACTGGGGGGGGGGGGAGGCCGCCGGACCTCGCTGTGGTGTTGTATGGGGTTTCTTCTCTTCCTACTTGTGGCTCAAGCTTTTCTCTGAAGAGCACCTTATTGTCAGACACTGTCGCTGGCAGATACCCTGGAGCCTGCGTTCAGAAAGAGCCCTGCACTCTCATGGCTGTGAGGAAGGTGGGTTGTCTGAGTGGGTCGTCTGGAACGCCACTGCTCCATTCACGTGGCACGTGTGACTTCCCGTGGTCATCAGCAGTCCTGGTCCCTAGGCTGACCTGGAGGTGGCAGGCCCTCCTGTGATTGCCCCTACTTCATCACTCAGGAAATGAATTCTCCTGTGCGCTCCGGGGCTGTCCACCTCTGCACACCGGCTATGCAGGGACAGAGAGTGACAGCACTTGGTGGTCCCCAGAGGTGTTCCCCAGGGCTCACCTTCCCTCACAGCACATGTGTGGTGCGATTTGTCTATTCCCCACCCCACTGCTGCCACTATCCACAGGACAGTAGCCTCGGGTCTCCCTGCTCCACCCACACCCCTTCTCCCTCCCTGCTCTCATCTTGCCCACAGAGTGGTCTCTTAAAGCGGAAGTCAGAGTAAGGCCCCATCACGGCTAGAGACTCTGGGGGAGTGTGGGGGAGGCTGCCCATCTAACCTGGGTCAATCGAGATGGACTTTGTACATCTAATATAACACATGTCTCCGTTATTTATCTTGGGTATTATGGCTTTCTTCTCAGTGGAATGTAAGCTTCTTGGAGGCAAAATTTTAAAATCTCTACTTTTATTCTCTCCTGAATCTTCAGCTTCGTGAAAAGGCCCTGTGTAGAGAAGATGTTTGCTATATGTGTGTTGAGTAAATGTTTGGTTAGGAATGCTGTTCATACTTACAGAAGGTCTTTGAAGGCAGGTCCCAGATGATTAATATGGTAATATGTAGCCATTTCTCTAACTTCTGCAGAACCTGGCGTACTGCCTAGCACACAATATGTCCTAAGGAATATTTGGAATCCACAACCTGCAAACAGGATAATCTTCTATTTTAGAAGTTGAACTGTTTTCAGGGGGAGAAATAAGAATGTAGAGAATGAAGATTGTGCCTCACTGTCTCTGCAGGTGGGAACCTGCAGCCTCGGGGCCATGTGTGGCCTTCCGGATCCTTGAGTGCAGCCTTGTGACTAAATCCAAATTTTACAGAAATGAAGTTGGTGAAGTTTGGATTCAGTCAAGGGGCTGCACTTGAGGACCTGAAGGGCCATTTGTGGCCTTGAGGACACAGGTTCCGCACACCTCCTGTCCCTGTTTTGTGGCTGTAATAGTTTTGTGTCTGCAAGAGCAAGTGAGTCACTACTGAGGGTTGAAAAGAGGGGCCTCCCACACCTTGTAAGAGGTGAAGGTCATGGCAGAGACAGCGTTGTGTCTGCAAGGACAGTTTGTGGCCCAGACCTTTCTAGGCTGTGCACATCCTCCAGTCTCTCCCAACAGGCTTCTCATCATTTGAGAAGTTGTTTCCAGGAAGATGCCAAGTGCTGGTTGTTATTCCCCAATTTCTGTTAATTTAGTTATTTGTTCTCCAGTGCTGTAGCGTCCTCATTGCTCACAGCTTCTCGGTGTGAGATCGGCAGGTGTGCTATGTGGGAGGAGGGAAGGGAAATTTCCTATGGTAATTTCTTTCTGACAAACACATGTACAAATTTAGACATAGCCTCTTGAACAAAAAAGAAAAGAATAAAAGAAAAAAGTCTGTATTCCTTTGTGCGTGTGTGTGTGTGTTCTGTACAGAAAATATCTCTTGGAAACTGTAATTTCGCGTTAGCCTCACAGTTAACTCATTATACCAATCTTTTATGCTGTTGGTACCTCAGTTTTATTCACTGTGAAATGGATACAAAGAGGCAGCCATCCAGCCTCACAATAATAGAAACAGTGCTGTGCTGAAGAAATACATCGTGTTCATGAAGTTATTTGTAAACACCCACTATGCCCTTATTACAGAATCGGTTCAATAAAAGAAAGATGAGTAGCTCAGTCAGTGTACCCTGGAGCCATTCCCCCCGGCTTTCAAAACTCCTGAAAGTGTTCTAAGCCCCCCTTTCTTCCAGTCTGCCTGTTTGTTGGTGGCAAAGTAAATATTATTTTCATTAACTAAAGAGAAAAAAAATGTTCACAGTGCAGCATTTCCTTGGCATTTTTGTAGAAAGCGTTTTGGGGCTTTTGTGTCCCTGCCTGAGGTGACCCGAGTCCCAGCCTCCCAGCAGCCGCCTCCAGAGAAATCATGTGCGCTTCTCTTCCAGCACCTGACTCGGCAGGTGTGCGCTCAGGGGCACTTCCTGCCATGGGCAGAGCTCCCGGTGGTTTTTATTTTAATCTGATCATACTTCTTATTCCAAAAAGAATTCGAGGTGATCACACTTCTCGTATGCTTCCCACATCCAAACCTGTCCTTGGGGAGCTTTATTGTTAGGGACCCAACGGTTCAGCCCTTGCCCCGATCTAGGTATTCCATGGCTGGGAGATCATCTCCAGAAACAGGTCTCTCTCTGCCCAGCTGCCACACTGTGCGCACACTCAGCCCCGGGTCTCTCTCAGCCCAGCTGCCACACTGTGCGCACACTCAGCCCCAGGTCTCTCTCAGCCCAGCTGCCACACTGTGCGCACACTCAGCCCCAGGTCTCTCTCTACCCAGCTGCCACACTGCGCACACTCAGCCCCGGGTCTCTCTCAGCCCAGCCGCCACACTGTGTGCACACTCAGCCCCGGGTCTCTCTCAGCCCAGCTGCCACACTGTGCACACACTCAGCCCCTGGTCTCAGCCCAGCTGCCACACTGTGCACACACTCAGCCCTGGGTCTCTCTCAGCCCAGCTGCCACACTGTGTGCACACTCAGCCCCTGGTCTCAGCCCAGCCACCACACTGTGCGCACACTCAGCCCTGGGTCTCTCTCAGCCCAGCCGCCACACTGTGTGCACACTCAGCCCCTGGTCTCTCTCAGCCCAGCCACCACACTGTGCACACACTCAGCCCCAGGTCTCTCTCAGCCCAGCTGCCACACTGTGTGCACACTCAGCTCTGGGTCTCTCTCAACCCAGCTGCCACACTGTGTGCACACTCAGCCCCTGGTCTCAGCCCAGCTGCCACACTGTGCACACTCAGCCCCTGGTCTCTCTCAGCCCAGCTGCCACACTGTGTGCACACTCAGCCCCTGGTCTCTCTCAGCCCAGCCGCCACACTGTGCGCACACTCAGCCCCAGGTCTCTCAGCCCAGCTGCCACACTGTGTGCACACTCAGCTCCTGCAGTTGGTGTCTGTCCCTCTCCAGCCTTCTCTGTAATGAAGTCCTATCCATTCCTAAAAACCCCTCTCTGTTCCCTTGACCCAGATGTTTTTCCAGACCCTTTTCTAACTTCTTGACTTACTGTCTGTATCACTGAATTGCTGACTTGCTAGATCAGAGTTACATACTGACATGCATGTGTGTGCATGTACCATATATACACACAGATATGTACCTTTAGAAATATGTGCTGTGTGAATCTGTTTCATCTGCTGATGGTTCATCCGTGCATTTAGTCTCCGGTACGGCAAGAGAGGCCTGTTTCGTGCTTCCGAGATCCCTGCTCAGGGCCTTCCTTTGCTGTGTGTCTCTACCTGGCACAGGGAGCCCAAGGGCCAAGTGGACGTGTCCTCCCACCATCCTGTCCTTATAGACCATGCTATGGGTATCTGGGACCTTCAATTCCTTGTCCAGATGAACTTGACCCACTCGAGAGGCTGAGTTTGCCCTCCTTAGTGTCAACTGTGCTGTTTGTAGGTGTACGTCCCTAGGACCAAGGGGCAGGGAGGTGGGTGTGCAGGCTGAGCCGTCCCATGCAAGTGGCAGGAAACAGAGGAGGAAGGCAGGGTTGGGGCTGAGTGACAAGGTCCAGGAGTCTGAGAATCCAGAGCTGCAAATTGGCAGTTCACAAACAATTTGTCAAGGAAGGAGGGTAGAACCTATTTTAAGTTTCTCACCTTGACTTACCTTGACATATTTCACTGGGCGGTGCATGGGCCTCTTTTGTACTCTTCCCTGGATGCTACAAATGTTGAGGGCTTTTCACCTCAGTGAAACTATCCATTTTTTTTTTTAGCAGTGTTTACAAAATATTTTCATTTGATTTCTTTGTAAGTGCAGGGGCTAAGGTCCAATCTCAAGTAACTGAAGGGATACATTTGGGATCATTGCAGAGCAAAACTTCATCCTACCATAACCTTATCCCTCTCCCAGGGGATACCTTCCTTGTTCAGAGTGTGTTTGGTGGGTGATCAAAGTCCTGTGTCTATTAAATGACTACATTGAGTACGTGACTTTGTGCACGGCCACATAAAATCATTTTGCTCACTATTCAGTTCATGGTATTTTTCAACCTGTCTTGTATTTGCCTTTACCTGCATATGCCGATCCGACCTTGCCCTTTTAGCATCTTCTGTTGATAATTACCCTGAAGTCGTTAGGAAGTGTGCTGAGTATGTATGTAACTAGGCACAGTGGACACACGTGGGGTCCCTGCTCAGAATCAAGCTGTGCCTGCAACAGTGAGAGAACAAATAAGGAGTTTAATAGAACTAGATTTTATAATGTCAACTATAGATGCAACAGAGGAATAGACTAGGTTTCTGGCAAAGATTATCTTCTCATTTTTTAAAGATGAGAACTTATTAACATATTAAAATAATACAAGTGAAAGCACTTTAGCCCATTTAGTTGTCATAAACCCTAAAAGGAGACATCACTATCCCCATTCCATAAAAGTGAAGATTTAGGCTCAGGGAGGTATAGTGACTTGCCTAAGATGGCACAGCTGAGAGGCAGAAGGGCCAGGCCAAGAATGAAGGCCATCTACCTTGAGTTCCCATGTCTCTGTATATGGCTGACATGTCTCAGGAATCCAGGACCACACTCTTGTCACCAGGACCATGCTCTCTCTAAGACCATGCTCTATCACCAGGACCGCACTCTTGTCACCAGGACCAGGCTCTTTTAATTAACAATCACAAACATTTGTCAATTAATGGATAGAACTTCAGTGAAAGATAAATTTCCTGGGGGGTTGGGTTAGATGGGTAAGAAATGAGATGGCCAGTGGAAAGCCCCAACCGTGGAAGATTTTGTTTTTTTGAATATATTCATGAGTTTTCTACTAAACTAGGTTTATGTGAATGAAGGTCACAGAAACAAAAGAAAGATTATGCTGTATATTGTATATAAATATTATTCAACTTCTTTTTAAGTCCACTTTAAAAATTAGGTTTATTGAAGGACAATTTACATAAAATAAAACTCCCCCATTATAAATGACTGGGTGAGTTAGACGTGTCTGTGCAGTTGTAAAAACACCATCACACTCGTAACGAGGGCTTCTGCCTTTCTGATGTCATCTCCTGGCCCCGAGTCCACCCCTTTCCACCCTCCCCCACTCTAGCATCCTGACAACCACTGATCTGCTGTCACCATAGTTTTGCCTTTTCTAGAATTTTGTGTAAATGGAATTGTATGATGTGCAGTCTGTTGAGTGCAGCTTCTTTCGTTTACAGGAACTCACTTTTAATTGTTTTAATTTGTATTCTTTTCACTTCGGGGCACATGAACTAGGCTCTCCTCTCCAAGTGGAGTCAGGTGGTGCTGTAATTCCCTCTGACTTATTGTTGACGGGGAAATTCACTCAGAGAGTTGGTGACCTCAGGCAAACGACTGCTTTGAACCCAGGTGCCTTGATGGGCTTGGACGTCAGAGTTGTGGTTTGAATTGCAGCTTTCCCGCTTTCTAACCATGTGATCTGGAGCAGGTTTTATTTCTCCGGCCCCTGTGCTCTCACCTTTGAATTGGGAATGAGAGCAGTGAACACTCATGGAATTGTCTTGAGGGGGAATGAAGTTTGACACGTAGCCCCATCTGACATACAATAAGAGATTGATAAAAAATTATGATTAATTGGGTACAGCTGTTGCTTCTGCGTCCTGCCTAATCAGAGAACCGTGCTCAAGGCTGAGACGGGGGGACTGAGGATTTATCCATTTATGGTATTTCTCAAGCCCAGCTAATTTGCAGGCTTTTCCCTAACAGATTATGAGCTTTCTCTGTGGTGTTTTTTAGACACCGTAGCAACTTGGTGAAGTATTTATAAATGTTAGCAAATAAAGGTATCTGAAGAGGAATCATTCTGAATCCATGAAACATGCTGAGCTAAAAAATGAATGAGAAAAATAATGGACTAAATGGTTTGAAGAACTTAGAAATTCTTGAACAGTCCATATTCTCTCCCTTCACTTTTGTTTGGAATGTTTTCGTTACAAACTGACGGGTCTGGAACAAACCAGCCCGTGAATGGATCATCTCTGTTACTTAAAAGAATAGATAAAAACCAAAGCAAGGGCGGTGCCTGTGGCTCAAAGGAGTAGGGCCCAGGCCCCATATGCCGGAGGTGGAGGGTTCAAACCCAGCCCCGGCCAAAAACTGCAAAAAAACAAAACAAAACAATCAAAGCAGCTTCTTAAACATGTCACATATTTATTGCAAGTCTACTGATGCCTTTTGAGAGGTGGATTTCAGCACCCCTCCTCACCTGTGTCAACTGGTCTCTGGTCTGCTGTGGGCTGGGAATATTCACCAGGAGAGGCAGGTGACTGGGAGTAGCTTGTGTTTCTCCTAAATATTAGCTAATTACCTATTGTCAAATTTCTTCAAGGCACGTATCCATAATTGGCATTTTATTTTACCTTGATTTTAACTTTGTACATCGTGGTTCTCCTTGTGCAGAAACATGTGAAAGTTTTTATTTAACAGTATTGCCAGCATGGAAGAAGGATTGAAGTCAGAAATGTGGTCTTGTGTGTTTGTGTTCTTCCTTAAGGACGAGGTCTAACCTCTCGTCAAGGTAGGATGCTGAGAAGGATGGACTAGAATGCATTTGCCATGCTTATGATTTCCAAAGAAACCAATTAACCTTTGCTGTGATCTTGACCTTCTTTAGAGCCCACACATGCTAATCCTTGGTGCATCTTCCTTGGATAAATTTAGCACGAATCAATATCAGAAATAATAACAATGTTTGAGGTGTTTGGAGAAGTGGCAGATGGAAGAATCATACCCTTGTCCATTTTCCCTGTCACATGTCTGGGACAGAGAAGGGTAAAATCTGTGCCTCATCCTTGACAGTAAAAGCAGAGTCATCTGCGATGGGGCTGTGGGCTCCAGAGGGCAGCATGTTCCCGGTGCCAAGCTCAGTGCCTGGCACATGGTAGGCCTTCCATTTGATAAACAGTGACTTAATAAATAAATAGTTTTTTATTCAATAAGCATTTGCTTTATAAGCAAATATATGAAATCAATGAAATAACCAATTGCTGAGCAATTGGAAAGGAAAAGGAATTATTTAAGAAAGCGTTTGGTTCCAATAAACCAAAGTCATTTCTTTAGAGTAATTAATGGAAGAAGCATTGTGCAGAAATTAAGAAAAACAAAGCTCCTCATGCTCAGACTATTTTCTGGAAGCCGTCTTTCTCCAATCATAATTAATGAAGATGGCACGTAGTTTTGCAGTGAAGCAAGAAAGGAAGGCGGTACTTGCTGAGAAGTGGGCCCAGTCCTGAGACCCAGAGTGAGCAGAGGACCCTGACAGCCTTGGGTCCTAGTGAGGAATAGTCCAGAAAGTTGAGTTGGTTCTCGGGAGGGAGGCCGGACTGACTGACTGCCATGTGGACACCGGGTCAGTGAGTTCTGAGGCCAGCATGAAGGTGCCCCTCCTTTCACTCAAGCTCGACCTTGGACCAGACAGATTCACCGTCTCTGACTTAAGTTTAACCAGTGTTCCCACGCTGCTTACCACGGCACTCCTCATTTCCCAGACAAAATAAGTGTTTATTTCTTCCTCATGGGCTAGGATGGATGGGGCAGTGCTGCTCTATAAAGTCCTCAAGGCCACAGACTCCTTTTAATTGTTAGTTATAACTGGTCCACATTCCCAAGGTTACCACATAGTCCAGAATGGCTGCTCCAGCTCCAGCCATCACTCTGCTTTTCAACCACCCTAAAGGTGAAGGGAGAAAGAAATAAGGTCAAAAGACATGCGTCAGCTATTCATTAAGCACTGCTGCATACTTATTTTCTCTGGCATGTCTTCAATCTTTACTACTTTTAAATGCACTCGACTTTATGGTAACATGTCACGCTTGTTAATTTCAGAAGATTCTTGGCTCTGAAATGCATTTATCCATCCATAAACAAAGGAAGAAAAATGAAACATAACTGATTTTAAAATGCTCCTAATGCATCTTTAAACACGAACTAACACAATTAGAAGCTAATAGAGATAAATGCTCTGATTTTCTTTCCAGCTCATTAAAAATCTCCAAAACTTTGATAGTTTTTTTCATTTGAATGGACTTATTTAATGGAACTGTAGGCCAAGCTGGTCTTCTTGTCTATCAGTGCTGTAGGTGGACCTGATATTGTGTTAGATGCCCTCTAAGCCACAACAGAAGCACGATATTGATTCCAGTTGGCTCAGAAGGCATCCTTTTGTGAATGCCTTAGCCCTGGAGACACCGCCGCCTGTTACTTGGGCTAAAAACATGCCTTCGTTTAGGTGTCAGCATTTTAACCTTCTCATTTATTGCAAATGACATCCCATGTCATTTTTCTAGCTGCATATGTGTGGCCTCATGTTTCCGGGGATGCCACTTTGAAAGGCAGGGTAGAGCCTTTAGAAATGAACTGGGCAGGGCGTGTAGTGCAGAATTAGTCTCCTGAAGTTTGCAAAGCATTTCCCGGTCTGCATTGGCAGGATACAGGAGGACCACAGGGCTTCTGATGGTCTTGGTCTTCCCAAGGCTGCGCGTGCTACATGGGTAGCAGATGGGACCCTAAGTCTCCATAACTAGGGCAGAGGAATCAGTTGCTGGGTCTTAGGCTAGAAGGACAAGACAAGACAAAAGTAAAGAAAGATGACCGTTCTGGCCTAGGGGGCTGGCCTGGGGGTTCCCGCTAAGCTGGTGCCCCCTTGCATCACTGTCCTCCACACCCCAGATGAAACCGGGAAATCTCTCTGGGCTTTTTGCAGACAGAGAATTTCCTCAAGGGCTTTTTCTGCAGGCCCTGAGGCTGCCCAGCTTTGTGCTTATTGTTGTGTTGTTTGAGTCTGCGGCTGGGCCGGGTGAGTGCCTCGCAGCTCCCCGACTTGCACGCTCCTCCTTCTGCTGGACTGGGCCCATTTCAGAACCATTGTAACTTTCTTCATGAGGAACAGAATATGATCTTTTATATAGGCAGCTGGGGAGACAAGCAGCCCTTGTTAGAAAGAAAATGACTGTTGGCCATCGCATTTTCTCTCAGATGAAGCAGTTAGTTTTAGAAAGGAAATTAGAGGAAGAAGCACGTTGGCCTGTTGTGTGTCTGAGCAGAGCTCTTCCTGCACCTAGCTGATCCAGTGACATCCTCAGACAGCTGCCATGACCAGTCCACCCTGCCTCAACCTGACTCTTGGGGGAAAGAAGGGAATGAACCATAGGCATTAGAAAGAACAGAGGAAATGGGAGTTTTGCTTTCTGGGCGAGGCTTCTGGTTGCACTGGAGCTCATTTAGTTTGCAGATTACTGCCGCTGTTAGGAAAACACATCCTCCTCTTCTCCTCCAGAAGGAGACCAGCTGCTGGGGAGCAGCTGTCCTCTGACATCTGTTCCCGAGGAGGCCGTGGTGGCACGTGGGCCCACACTCTGACAGATGTGCTGGGTTTGGGCTTGAGCAGAAAGCAAAGACTGTTCCTATTTCATGTCCTGTTAGCCCCTCAATTTTGAGATTAATCTCAAAGCCTAGACACCCCTTTTTATATTTTTAGTTGATTTGCCTGAATGCAAGTGGCAGTTTTACTATCTGTGGTCCACTTGGCCCTCTCCCGGCTCATCCTATGGGTGGCAAAGCAACGCGGAGAGCAGCAAGGCCTGGCCTTGAGCCTGGGTGCTCCCTCGTCATAACTGTGGGTGAGCCGCCTCCCCAGCTGGAACCCCAGATTTTATAAAGTGGGAAGGACAGCAGCTGCCCAGGGTGGCACCGGGAGCTGTTAGGGGCCTGACTTGGCAGTGTTTACTTGAGCACATTCTTCAAGTTGTCAAGAACAGGATAAGGCGACGGGTTGCCATCTCAGCCCTTGGCGGTCTGTGCTGCTTCAGAGTGCAGGTGCGGGTGAAACAGGAAGTGATCCTTGTCACTCTGCTCTTTGAATCACTTTTCGAGTTTTTTTAAAGTTTAGAAATTTGTCACAGGAGGAAGAAGTTTAAGAAAAGTTTTATAATTATTTGGAGTATTTGGTGAACCATTCTGTTTCTGCCCACCTCTGTGTGAAATTACTCAGAAACCATGTCCCATAGACATACTGCTGGTACCAAGACTGAGTTGTGGGCACCTCGCTGGCACCTGAGTGCCGCAGGTTGGGTTCCTGTGGTTGCTGCGTTTAACTGACATTTGTTAATGTGTGTTCCCATCTCCATTTACCATTATCATACATTCTGAGGAACCTAAGTATTTGGTTCATGTGTTCTCCTAGGCATGTAATGGAGGGACCAGAAAAATTAAAGCCAGTATAGTAACAAAAAAAAAAAAAGACTTCAGTGGGGTGGGCCTGGGGAGCTTCAGGTGTTTGACCACAGCAAACAGACATGAAGACCAGCACTATTCCTGGAGCCTGGAGCGAGAACATTATTAAATAGCTGGGATTGTCAAATCTGTTTTGTGAATGGGGTTGATCAAGGTCATTTGGGAATTCTATTTTCTAGAAATATGAAACTGATAATTTGCTCTGAGAATTCTGGAGGAGAATTATCCTATAATGTTTTAAAATGGATGATGAAGCCAATACTGTTCTCCTTTCTGCCTTTGTCAGCAAAAATTAAGTCAAGATATTACAATATTCACTGGAACATTTATCAGTCATTTAGATGTTACACCATGGCCTTTTCATACACCTGAAATTATGGAAATGTGATTTTACTGTCAGCTGCTAGTAAGTGAAGTCATGTCAAAATTTACGTCTGGAAGTAAATTACCCGTGACCCTGGGATTGTTTTAGGATCCCACGTGTACATTCTGCATGGATTCCGTGTTCTTGATTTTAGTTGTTCTGGGTGGGCCTTGTCTAGTGGCTGCTGCCTACCCTCACCCCCCTGTCATGCTGGGGTCTCCCTGCTGGTGGGCTGGGATTGTCTCTGCCCCAGGGGCAAGGAGGAGCAAATTTGGACAAATTAAAACACAACACCAAAGAAAACCAATTCATAAAACACATCTGCTTAGAGTGGCTTCATGGGAAAGATGAATAAACATCGGATTGTCTGTCCCCAGCTCCCATCCCGTACTCTCCAGGCAGCTTTTCTCCTCTTTCCAGCAGCCGGTATATATGGAATCTGCTTATTGATGTTTATTTGCATTTATGCCCAGAAGGATGCTTTTGCCGGGAGGGGAGTAGAAGGACGGAGGATTATTATGTGATTGCTAACAAGTGTCTTATTTCCTCTTCATAGTTCCCATGGTGATTTTTCTTTTTGGGAGTAGCTTTGATCATGTGGGCTTTAATTAGACTCTAATAGTCCCTGGGAACAGAGAATGTTGTGCTTCATTGGTACACGTATCTCTTTTTATTTAATGTTTGTGGATGGTTAGACAACATGAAGTGGTAGAAAATCTCCTCTGCTGATATCTGTTACATCGCTTGGTACCATTATAGGAACACGAGAGTAGCATGGAAGGAAAAAAAAATGAATAAGAAATGGTTTGGCTTTTCTCCCTCTTGAAAATGGGTTCATTCAGAATTCTTTGGGGATGATCTAGTAAAATTTTGGGTTTTGAAATTCACAAAAAGAAGGTAAACTACAGAAGTTTGCCATGTGTGAGTCTTGACCGAGGGCAGGTGGGGGCTTTGTGTTTACTTCAGGGGAGCGTAAGTGTTCACCAGAAGCTTCGTGTGTCCCTTATGTGTGTACAGGTGCTGTTACTTTTTCTCAGGTTATATGTGGATCTTATTGTGACTAATCAAATGTAAGTTCAGTTGAAAGCATCACTGAATTTATGACAGCCTTCTATAATTATGTATTTTCTCAATAACCAAGAGAATTACCATATGGAGAGGCATGATTTTTAACATTAAAAATTAGTTTGTATACTTGAATGGTCAGGAATCAATATTCTTGATTATGTACCAAGGCAGTGTTGATCCATCTATAAACCTGAGATATTTAGAATAAAGGTATTTCTCCAAAGGTGTTTACAAAAGAACATTCCTAAAAGCAACTTACTGGTGCTCATCATGATATAGAAAATGTGTCCTATACCTCCTGCTGCTGTGTCCAGGTCTCAAGATGACCATCTGGTGGTGGCACCAACACAAACAAAGTAAGATCTCCTCTTCTTCACAGGCCTTAAGATTTTCTGTAGGGTTAGGAAGGAGAAAAGTCCTTGTGTCTGTGGTGGTGGCTGGAATCTTGGGGGCTTTGTTGGAGGGGCAATGTGAGTTACAGAATAAGACACCTTCTCTTCGGGACAGCGGAGCATCAGCAAATTCTGACCATTTAGGTGTCAGGCACCATGGAACACTGCCTGTAGCTGAAGTGGGAAGGGATGGGCTTTCTGGGGAGCGTGGAGCAGAGGCAACTAGAGAGATCCTCAGGATGGGAGTCTCCAGAATAAAGAGCCTGGCAGGGGAAGGTGGCCTATGTGCCCCTGAAGGGGTGCAGGGGACACTTGATGGACAAAGCGTCCATGTCATTCCTCTGAGTTGATCAGTCAAAGGTGGAACTGTGATGTCTTCCAAAAAGCCTTCGCTGTGTTGTGGATCTCTTGCTGCACCTGCTTCTCCAGGCCACTCTGCCGACACCCACAGAGCAACCTCCTACATTCCTGCCCCTGGAGCTCTGGAGACGCTTGCGGCTGGAGGAACAAAGCAGTAGCCTCCCGAGTAGTACAGGGATCACTGAGACATCCTGGGATCTGATTTCCCGCACCTGCAGGAACCCTGCAGGAGAAAAGCTTCCCAGACGTCTGGAAGCTGCATCACTTTTCATGGAGAGTTCTAGCTCTTAGTTGCACACTTGAGTTATTTGGAGGCAGAGAATAGTGAGACAGACACCAGGCCTGTGTACAGACACACTCCATCGCTTAGACAGGGGCAGCTCAGACAACACGTGTGGGAGGTTCCAGGCAGCCGGTGAGGAGTGCCTGGGGTGCCTGCCCTGCGCCTCTGTCAGGGTCTTCTGCTCACACAGCCAACTACAACAGAAGACACCCAAATCGGCCCTTTATGTGTTTCTTTCTTATTTGGGACAATGAATAAAATGGATGTGCTCAAGAAGCCTCCTTTCCTCTTTTCATGGGGATTGGCTTAGCAGGAGCAAAGTGAGGGCTGAGTAAACAGCGTGCAGTTCATAGCAGAGACCCTGTCATTGTTGGGGATTTTTGTTTTGGGGATCTGGAAAAACATGTGCATCCCAGGGGCCTGGGAAGTTCCCAGGTGACTGCCACCATAAACTATTTGGTTGAGTCTTAGTAAACGGTGGCAGGGTTCTAACCACGAATGACACCAGCTGGGAGAGGGCTCTGCGTCATTCAGAGGAAGATGCCTTTAAAAGCCTCCGGTGCCTCTGTGAATGTACTTGATGTAAATGTCTGTACCTCCTTGTTGAATAATGATTGTTAGTAAAAATAGCTCCAAAAGGGACATCAGGATACTGCTGTAGCTTAATGGAGGGAGCCAGCATATGCTGTGGGTTCTGGAACGTGGCTTGCCTGACGCCCTGTACATGCACCCTTCACCAGGGCCCAGCCTCTGGCCCAGCTCATCCCAGAGGCAAAGGCATTTGGATTAGTAAAAAGCATGCTCCCTCCCTCATTCCACCCCTAGTTCCTCGTTTTTTTTTCTAGAATAGCAGGTACATCTTGGGTTGGAGTCTTTAAGTTACAAGCCTCCACCCCTCCCCTTCTGACACATTCTCCTTCTGGAGGAAGTAGAAAGTCGAGGATGCTGCTGTCGCTTGGGAATGTAGCCCAGGGGTTGTGCTGACCCGAAGTCTAAGGCAGGGCGGAAAGACACTGACCACAACCAGACCCCTCCCTCTGTGAATGATGGAGAAGGGAGGGAGGGCAGGAGAACAGACCCAGACAGTGGGGGAGGAGGCAGAAACATGGCCAGCCTCCTGGTGATGCCCTGTCCAGCCTGTGCCATTCTTGAACCTTCCAGCTGGCCTCCTGAGTTAGTCATTTGTCGCTTACAGAAGACACCCATCAGAGCACCCAGCCTTGCCACAAGCAGAGCGGTTCTGGGATCCACTCTGAAGATCCATCCTCACACACCAAGAGTCTGCCATGAATGTAGGATCATTTTCATGCTTTAGAAAAAAAGTTTTAAAGCTATATTGGGTCAGATCCCGGTGCCCTGTGTAATAGTGGCACCAGGGGGTGGGTCTGCAGGGGCAGCCTCTTTCCCTCAATCCAACTCACTGTTGATCCATGACTCCAAATCCTTCTGAGCTAATTTAAAATTTCAACCTCTTCAATGTCCTCTGCCCTGAGTGCCATGGATTCACTATTACGTAAAGTGAGTTCTTCCCCTTATTTACCCTAAATTTACCTCTTTCTGTTTAAAGCAGCCTCCTTAGCTCCTGGGACGTCAGAGTTGGGACGTGCCTTTCACCCTGTCTGTTCCTTTCCTACTAGAAGGGAGGTTCTCTGCAGGTGCTCAAACTGCTCACCAGTGTAAGGTGGGCAGTGGTCAGCCCTTTGAGATTTCATCAGCAAATTTACCTGAAACCATAAGCCTATGTATTATGTTCTGACTTGTAAGGAACGCTGTCTTTCTCTTTGTTGTCATGGGGCTGTCTTCAGCCAATTGGGGGAGTAAGCAGTGCAATGCTTTGTTTTTATAGTTGTTTTAACTGACAAAGTACAGAGTCTCAAGATTTTTTGGTTAAGGGAAACAATTTCAATCAAGCTTATCCCTATTTTGCTTGTCATTTTATAAATCTCAAAAACAGGCTCGGCACCTGTGGCTCAAGCAGCTAAGGCGCCAGCCACATGCACCTAAGGTGGTGGGTTCGAATCCCCAGCCCGGGCCCACCAAAACAACAATGATGGCTGCAACCAAAAAATGGCCAGGCGTTGTGGCAGGCGCCTGTAGTCCCAGCTACTTGGGAGGCTGAGGCAGGAGACTCGCTTGAG
>CAUYTI010105529.1:0-13591 GCA_963575145.1 Galago senegalensis | reverse complement strand
AAAAGAAAAAAAAAATACTTCAAAAGGAAAAAAAAAAAAAAAAGAAGTGGGCTAGGGAGTTAACAGTCTGCTTTTTCATGGCTACTATTTTGAGTATAATAGATAACTTAAGAAGAATGTGTCTGACTTGAAAAGTTAATCTTTTTTTTATACTATGTTAGTGAGATAATGGTATGAACATTCATTGACAGCATGTACATGCAGCACAGGCTATTTAAGCTGGGCAGAAATAAAGATTTTTGCTATTTGTCATAAAGAGCAGTAGCCACCTTTATTTTATACAATTTCAATGCAAATCTACACCTTGCATCACCGATCACTCACAAGAAACCTCACGCAATACTTCTACTTAAAATTGTCCAGTGCTACTTACAACTATGACTGCGTCCTAACGCATCCCTCTCCTTTTAACAAATTTTATCTGAAAGATTAAAGTGTAAATAAATGAAAATATGTGTACTGGCTCTATCATCAGCTCTCTTTTATTTCTGAGCTCTCTTCAATATTCATGATCAAAAGATGACTCACATAAGAGCTTGAATGTCTGCCCAATACTGGCTTTGGATACAGAACTTGTGAGCCAGGCATGATATCGCACACCTGTAATCCTAGCACTCTGGGAGGCTGAAGAAGTCAGATTGCTTGAGTTCAGGAGTTTGAGAACAGCCTAAGTAAGAGCAAGACCCCATCTCTACCAAAAAAATACAAAAATTAGCCAGGTGTGGTGGTGTGCACCTATAATCCTACTTACATGGGAGGCTAAGGTGGAAAGATTGCTTGAGCCCAGGAGTTTGAGGTTGCTGTGAACTATGATGATGCCACTGCACTCTACACAGGCAACAGAGTAAAACTCTGTCTCAAAACAACAACAGGAAACAAATCTTTGTGACTCAGTGTTGCAATTCACTCTGTAAAAAACATATACTTCCAATTTCTTTTGCTTATGTAAAAGAGAATCTCAGAAGTAGTTTCATTTTAATATAGTTATCTAGAATAGCATAAATAACAAGATAATTATGAATGTTGCATTGAAGTATCAGAACAAATGTCAAAAATACAAGGCATTGGATCATTCTCAATGCCCTCAGTTCTGTTCCTGTTGATTATTGTGTATCATAAGCTATTGCTACATAACAAGGCTTCCTGATAGTAAATGGTTTAATGTCATGCTTTTTTGTTAATCACATGGGAGATTATGTTTGACAAGTTCTCAATTTGGGGATTAATATTTATGAATTTTGAAGTGGACAAAAATCTTAAGTCCATAGACGTATCCATGTCTAATTATAGTTCTTGCATTTGGGACAGAAAGGACAGTTTGGGAGAGAACAACAAGAGAATTGTGATCTCACAATGCCTCTTACAGCTTCTTCTCAATGACTGAACACCTTGTGACTGCTCATATTCTGTCAACCAAAGTATGTCACATGTCCAAACTCAATTCAAATAATACAGGCATATGTACCCTCGAATGACATATCATCAAGACCCACAGCCAAAGGATAGAGAGGTACAATCTCCCTAAAGACAGCATGGTGTTAATAAATAACTAAAAATGGCTACTTGACTATGAACTTCTTGCAGGCTAGAACCCAGTCTGATTAATTTATATAACCTAGCATGATACCTAGAAAATAGTAATTGCTTATTAAATGTCTGCTGAATAAATCAGTAACTGTTTTGATGAATGTTCTTAACTATTGTATGTTTGAAGGAAGTACCATAAACATATGGGAATGGGACTGGACTGAGAATGAGCATCTAGAGGGGGCCTGGTGAGGCTCAGGCACCTGGCCTGGCATCTCATTCACTATTTTCTGGAACCTCAGGTAAATCATTGAGGACTGAGTGAGTTTGCCAACATGCACAGCTGTAATCCTAGCACTCTGGGAGGCTTAGGTGGGTAGATTGCCTGAGCTCAGGAGTTCGAGACCAATCTAAGCAAAAGCAAGACCCTGCCTCTACTTAGAAAAAAACTAGCTGGGCGTTGTGGCAGGCTCCTACTCAGGAGGCTGAGGCAAGACGATTGCTCAAGCCCAAGAGTTTGAGGTTGCTGTGAGCTATGAGGACACCATGGCACTCTACACAGGAGCCACAGAGTGAGACTCTGTCTCAAAAAAGCAAAATAAACAAAAAAAATTGTAGCTAAGCAGATAATCATTAGCATTTCTTGTCCTTCAAGTATTTGGAGAAAAAAGGGGAGAACGCTGTCAGGGACTGAATGTCTGTGCCTTGTTCCCACCTCACAAATTCATGTGTTGAAACCCTGATTCCAAAGTGTGATGATATTCGGAGATGTGGCATTTGGGAAGCAATCAGTGTTAGATGAGGTTATAAAGACGAAACCCTTCATCATGGGATAAAGGCCCTTATAAGAAGAGGCAATGGAAAACGGAGAACTTGCACCTCCCTCTTTGGCCGGTGTGTTCTCTCTCTCTCTCTCTCTCTCTCATCAAGAATGATAAGAGTTCCAAGAAGAGTTGGAGGGATAAGTTGATGCACCAAAAACATGAGCTTTATTAACATCAGCAAGAGTAGAAAATAGTAGAAAAACTTAGAAGAGTCTAAAAGTCCCCAGTGTGACTATTTGGAGCCAGCACGTGGATGGAGAGAC
Organism: Galago senegalensis; assembly: GCA_963575145.1. NCBI lineage: Eukaryota > Metazoa > Chordata > Mammalia > Primates > Galagidae > Galago > Galago senegalensis. The sequence continues at coordinate 10,977 of CAUYTI010105529.1, read as the reverse complement.
AATGTCCCTGAATTCAACAAAAATAGAATTAAAGACCTTCAAGAACTCTGCTCCTGTGCCTCTTCCTGGGAGGAGACCCTACCTTGTGATTACAACTCAGTCTCACAGGCTCATAATGATAGCCTCAATTCCTATACCAAGATACATTTCTGGTGAAACAATGAACTTAGTAAATGAGAAAATGGGACACAGTCACAACAGCAGCCATCCACTGAACATCTGTGCAAGATAATTTAAAAAGGGTTTTAAATATTACTTACTTCTCACATAAGGTGGGTGGAATTTCTAAATATTTTGTTTCCTGTCATGAGGGAAGTACTCGAGAGGCACTTGTAAACTTGTTATGCAAAAGTTGAACTTCTTAGTCCAACTTTTGACCTGGAGTCAGACATGAGGTGGGTGGTAGAATTTTTGGTGGAGAAAGCATCAAAATACTTAACATCTGACTTTAACACTAGAGCATAGTCTTAATCCTCAAAAAGGGGTCCACATAAAGGTCAAGCAATAAAAAGCAGTTACAAATACAGAGTGCCTGGATCCTTCTGGATGTCTCAAATAAGAAGCTACACTAAATAAGAGCCTCAAGTCAATCACATACATATTGAAGTTGGTGATTTTGGACTAAAGAGTCTCAGTGTCCCAGTGTTAACATTGTTGCTACATAGTTTTTCATGGTTTGGGCCATCTGTACATTGTGAGATACAGAACAACTCTAATTTCAACTGACTAGATTTAGTAACATCTCCCCATGGTGACAAGCAAAATTCTCGCCAGACATTGCAAAGCACTTCTGAAGGACACAATCTCCCTGACCGAGAACCAATGGCTTAGAGAAACAGAAACATCTCGATGGAGTTCTAACTAAAGCTCATCTTTTCCTCAGCTCCCAGCCCCAGTCCTGCTAAACAATTTGACAATTAAGGGATCAGTATAGAAATCAAACTGGATGAGACTAAACAAGGAATGGAAGACATAAAGAGTTTTCAGTCAAATTAGAATGTATACTAGAATTTGTGAAGTTGAAGGAGCAGGAAATTAGAATATTAGGTATGGAGGGAAGTGCAGTGAATTGAGGGCTTATTTTTTAAAAATTTAAGCTTAGTGTATTTGAGCATGTTTCTGTATTCATTAGAAATGGCCAGAGCAATAGGTTGCTTGCAAATACTGTCGCAACCACAGTTCATGAAGTACAGATTTCACAATAGCTTTGTTCACACTGGACAGTCACATGAAAGTAGTAACTGTTATTTGGTATGTCAGAAAGGGAATGCTAAATAGTTACTATTGGTGATTGTTTCCTTTTGACCAAGGCTGAGTTACAATATTTATGGGCTTGTTAGCCTTTTCCCTCCTCAACTGCAAATTGTGCATGATCTTTGCTTTTGTTTTGTAGGTGGACATGTGGGTACTTAGGGAAGAGTCATATCTTAATGTGCTTGCACTGCTAGAAATAATGATTTAATAAGCTTAAAACCAATTTTCAATTGTTTATTATAAGTAAGTTAGGAACTGAATTAAGAAAATGATTGCAGATGATGGGCAAAAGGGAACAGACGCAGAAGAAAAGTGAAATCAGAGAAAAATCTGTAAGCATTCAGATTGCAATAGCAATAGCGGGAGCCCCAAGTCTGCTGCCAAGTGCAGGAGCCTAAAGCCTGGCATTTCGGAGAAACTATCCTGCCAGAGCTTCACCCCTCCCCTGGCACTACTGGACTCAAAGGTCACTGAACACCGAGAGACAAGGCTCCTCCCTGCTCTCGCGGGGAGAGTGAGTGCAGGGAGTTGGAAAGATAGTGAGGAACTGCAGTTGGTGCTGAATACAGTACAAGCACCTAATCCTTGGTGAGAGAGAAAAGGTCTGTCAGGAAGATAAAGAGGGAAACGCCTCTTTTCTCATCTTTTCTCAATATGGCACAGGGTCAGCATGTCTGCCCACAAGTTTCCAGGGAGTCTAATCGCCCCTCCTGTGATTTGTGTGCATGGTCTTGAGGGAAGATACCCGGGAAAAGTAAGGTCTAAGGGAACAAAGGTCTTCTCAAGGAGACACCAAGGATACACCTGCGAGTTCCTCCCTGTGGTGTCTCAGGTCTTAGGAATTTGTAGAAACTTAGCTTCCTGGGACCTGGAAACGAATGTTTGCTTGCACTTCTATAAAAGCCGGAGCCAGCTTCTGCAGCTTGATTCAAATGTCCAGTGAGACAGGTATTGGTGGGCCAGAACTTTTTGACTGAGAATAAAAAGGAGAAGACTCAGCCAGCCGGGGAGCATGGCCATTTTGAATTCTGTGCCATTGCTCTCTGGCTGAAATAAAGCCCTTCCTCTTTTAAACATGGTGTTTGGGTGTTCATTCTCCCCACTGGGCTCGTCTTCTTGCCACAGTCTGACTGAGGTCTGCTTTGACATCCTGCTTCTGGACTGTGTTCCCTGTCCCATGCTCTGTTTGTGTTAAGATCATAAATAACCTAGCGTAATAAAAGTAAGTAAATCAGTATGATTAAGGTAGTTAGTTAAAGAAATAATTTGGTTGGAAAATGCAAGCCCAGCAAGAACAATGACATAGGGGGTTAATTTCAGTTGAGGTGGTGATTGTTAACATTGTAATAAAAATTAAGCAGAGGAAGCGAGGGGCCTTTGCCCTTAGAATTTGCTCTTCAAAATTCTAATTCTTTTGTCTCTGAGTCTTTTATTTCTCACATTCTTTCATCACCACCAGGCCCCAGAAAAGAACACACCTAAGCCCTAACACTGTTTTATTCTTTGATTGCATTCTTTCAAACATATAATTGGAGATTTTCACCACTTCGCAGAATAACATACAGTTTTGTCTATATGTGTAGGTACATGTCAAAGGAATGTGTGAAAGTTCATGCATTTTGTGTGGTCAAATCTCCCAATCAGTCCTATTGTGTTATCACCCTCCATAATTGTTTTAAGTTATAAAATTCTTCTGTATTATTACTAGAAAAGGGGCTTAGCTGGCTGACTAGATGCAGCTAGTATGCACCTCTTCCACAGAAAGGAATGAAAATAATAAGTAGATATTCCCACCTCAAAAACACTAAGTGAGAGCACTGGGATTCAACAGAGAAGTGACCGGAAGCAGATCCATAGCGGGATATGGAACGCCAGGTGTCTCTCGCTCACCTTTTCGCTGCATCAGAGAACTTCTCTCGCCTCTCCAACAATCCTAGCCTACCACCTGGGCATTCCATGGAATAGCTCACCATCTAAGCAAGCAGAAAGCACCTCCTCTTCTGATTAACGAAGATTCAAGCACATACTCATTGGCTTCTGCCAACATTTACCTATGAGTGCCATCTATAGGTTGAAAGTTGGAACTGCAGAAACCAATGTAAAGCCTGCTGACCTAAGTCCGTCCACACAGCACTGGGGAATGAAATAAGGTTCTCGAGACATCCACAATCCGGGTCCCACGGAATGAGGAGGGGGAAAAGAGACGAGGAGGGGAGGAAGAAGGGGATTGGTGTGCTTCTACCTAATGGGCATACTGTAAGAGTACATAGCGCACCTCCTGGGGGTGGGACGCAACTACAATAGGGACTTTGCCTAACAAACGCAAACACTGTAACCTAATCGTTTGTACCTTCATATTAATCTTAAATTTAAAAAAGAACATAAAGAAACCAGAAAAAATCAGAATATGAATGAGAAAATTACTAAAGAGATAAATGCTGTTAAAAAGAAAAAAACAAACAGAAATTCTGGGAGTGAAAATTTCATTGAAGAAATTACAAAATACAGTTTGGATACTGTTTAAGTATTCTAAGCTATTGTTTAAATAGCCTAGACTAAGCAAAAAGAATTTCCGACCTTAGAAACAGGTCTTTGGGACGCTCTGTTGAGACAGGTCTTTTGAATTAAACCTGTCAGAAAAAAATTTTTGAGAAATGAGCAAAGCTTTTAAGATATACGGCATTATGTAAAGCGTCCAAACCTATGACTCCTAGGTACTCCTCTAAGGGAAGAACAAATTAAGAAGTTTGAAAACATATTTGAGGGAATAATTGAGGAAAACTTTCCTGCTCTGGCTAGAGATTTAGACGGCCAGATACCCACAGCTCAGAGAATATCATGTATGTGTGTGTGTGTGTGTGTGTGTGTGTGTGAAATAATATATATATATATAATATATATTCATATTCATTGCACAACAAACTTCACTAAGAGATATAATCATCAGACTATCTAATGTCAATGTGAAAGGTAAAAATTCTAAAAGCAACAAGAAGGAAATATCTATTCCCTGTAAGGAAATCCCATTGCGCTAACAGTGGACTTCTCAGCAGAAACCTAGAGATTGGAGTCCTATTTTCATTTTTCTTAAATAAAAAACTATTAGTCAAGAATTTGTCATCTTACTAAATTCAGCTTTATAAAGGAAAGAGAAACAAAGTCCTTCTTAGAAAAATGCTCAGGGAATTTGCCACCCCTAGACAGGCCCTATAAGAAATTCTCAAAGACATTCTTTTTTTTTTTTCTTTTTCTAATATTTTTATTTTTATTTTTTTACGTATTTTTAATTTTTTTTTATTAGCAGCCACGCTGAGAATGAGCCCCATGTGGTTGGTGCGCTAAGACACTCACTGCCTGTGTAACTAGAAGTTGACCAACGATGCCTCCCCACCATGTGGTTTGGCAAGATTTGAGATTCACTTCTTGGCGGGTCTTAAAGAGTAAGAAACCGAGGGATGTCTGCCTGCACATGCACGCGGCACTCTCTGCCAGAGGTCCCGGGACTTTCCCCTAGGCAGAAGAACAAGGAACCAGTCCTCCGCGTGTAGCCTAGGAAACAGGCCTTTACTAAGATCTGCTCTCAAAGACATTCTAAACATGAAGTAAAAGGTTGAATGTCCTCAGAGTGGGGGATGGGGACAACTAAGAAGGGGAAGGATAGAGGGGGTGGGGGGGACAAGGGGTGTGGCACACCTTTGGGGGGCGGGACACAATTATAAGAGGGTCTTTACCTAACAAAAGTAATCAATGTAAACTGGTTCTGTGTACCCTCAATGAATCCCCAACAATAACAATAAATAATAAATAAATAAATAAATAACTGAAATTCAAGCCCCCCCCCCAAAAAAGTGGTTGAATCTCACCATCATGAAGACAAATGAAAGTATATAACTCAAGGTCTTATGAATCAAGTACACAATTGAAACTACAAAGCAACTAGGTAACAATTCACGTTATGATAGCAACAAAACCTCCCATATCACTATTAGCCTTGAATGGGAATGGATGAAATGCTCCAATTAAAATATGTACAGAATATGGTGGCAGAATGGTTAATAAAACAGGATCAATATGATGCTTTAAAGAACCCGCCTACTTGGTAAAAACATTGTCATTTAAGTAAAGGGGAGAAGAAAAGCTATTTTGTGTGCAAACAGAAACAAAATGAAAGTAGGAATACCTATATTGCTATCAGATAAGACAGACTTTAAATCAATAATAATCAAAAAGACAAAGAAGGTCACTACAGAATGATAAAAGGATCAATTAAGAAGAAGATATGACAATCCTAAATATATGTGCATCCAAAACCAAGGTACAGTAAATGAATACTAGACCTAGGAAAGGCGATGAAACAATACAATAATAATAAGTGAATTTAACACCCCACTAACAGTATTAGATAATCTCTAACCACTTCATGGAACAACAGGAACTTCTTAAGTACAACTCCTTCTCAAATGACACAAGCTGAGTAAATTTTATTGGATTCTATTGAAAAATTGTGTGCTCTACTTCTCCTAAAGATGACAAAATACTTGGGTTGACAAGTACAGTCATTTATATAATGCTATAGTTAAGAAACATATAAGATCAGAGTGTTTCAATATTGTGTCCCTCATTCCCTTGTATATCCCTTCCTAAGCTGTTGTTCCTGATGATGTAGAGTTTAACACACTGGTTTGTCTTACCACTTGTCATTTGGTTTTATTTTCATCTTTAATATCCTGTTTCCCATTCAGTTTGGTGTCCACAGGGCCAAATTAGTCATGGACAAAACTGTTCTCATCTACAAGTCTGCAAGTGCAGTCTACGTGGAAAGGCAAATTTGAATTAATAATTTGTCTCAACTTGGTCTTTGAGTCAGAGAGATATATTTGCAATAATAGATCAAATTTCAATTACATAAATGTGGCTACATAAAATACTTCTTTTCATTTTATATATCTACTTGTTAAAGTATAGAAAGTTGGTGCTCACACATAGGGGATCATCCATTGCAGTGAAGAGTGAGTTAACTTGCTTTGTTTTGTTATTGAATTATCTTCCTGCTTCGGCTTGTAACGTTCACTGCTAAGGAAATATAGGACTTCTTCCGGTCCTCTAAATGAAATATCCCCCTGTCTTCTAAACATTTTCATAATTACTAAATGGATGGTGGTGATGGATGAAGAGTATCAATTCCATCCATGATATTGCTCCATTATGCTAAGAAATCTTTTCAGTCTATAATCAAAGGATCCCTCTCAAGAGAGTTTGAATTCCTGTCCAGTCACCTGATTCAAGATCATAAAATTTCCAGCATAAATATGTATGTCCTTTCAATTGGACAGGAATCTCAATATAGTAATTTTAAATATGATTTTCTAAAATAAATTAGAATAACAGGCTAATTGCAAATGCAGTCTTCAAATACAAAGGCCCAAGATACAAATTAGCAGATTATTTTTATTGCCCTCAGCTCTGTACAGTATAGGTAGGGTATCACTGAAGTACTGTGGAAAATAGTACATAGTTTCCTCAGAAAATTAAAAATGCAGGTTGGGGGTGGTGGCTCAGACCTGTAATCCTAGCACTCTGGAAAGCTGAGGTGTGTGGATTGCTTGAGCTCACAAGTTTGAGACCAGCCTGAGCAAAAGTAGCACCCCATTTCTAAAAAAAAAATCCAGGTGTTGTGGAGTACACCTGTAGTCTCAGCTCTTCAGGAGGCTGAGGCAAGAGGATCACTTGAGCCCAAGATTTTGAAGTTGATGTGAGCTATCACACCATGGCAGTCTACAGAGGGTGACAAAGCAAGACTCTGTCTCAAAAAAAAAAGAAAAGAAAACGAAAACGAAAAATACAACTGTCACATGATCCAGCATGATTCAGAGTACACTACTGAATATTTATCAAAAGGAAATGAAAATATTATGTGAAAAGAGATAACTGCAATCTCATGTTTATTGCAGTACTAGTCACTATAGCCAAGATATGAAATGCATCTAAGTGTTCATAAATGGATGAATGAATTTTTAAATGTGGTATATATACACTATAGTACATTACCTTGCTTATTCATCTGTAAACAGGAAGGAAACCCTGTGATTTGTACCAATATGGATGAACACGAAGCACATTATATTATGTAAAAATGTGTTAATTACAGAAAGATAAGTATCATATGATCTCATTCATATGGAATCTAAAAAAGTTGATCTCATAGGACTATAAAACAGAATGATGCTAATCTGAGTAAAAATGAATGGAGAGCGTTTGCACAAAGATACAAAATTGCAGAATTGAGTCCAAGATGGCAGACTAGAGGAATCTCATTGCCAGTCGCTGGGGTAAGGGGACTTCAGCTGCCTCTTACTGGATTATACCATCCAGAACATCACTGCCAATGTACAGTGAGACAGAAAGGGACTGTAGGACCCAAGGATGTCAGTAACAAGGAAAACCTACACAGAAAGGTGTGAAGGAGTCTGATAACTCAGGGACAAAAATCCCTGCGGGATCAAGCCTGCAGGAGAGCCTTCCCCTCTCTTCCTTGGCACCCAGCAATGGCAGCTGGGGATGGAACTGAATTCTGGGAGGGAATGACCCTCAGGGTCAGGGTAGTAGAGAGAAACAAGCAAGAGCTAAGATCCTGCCAGTCTCCAGGGTGCACAGAAATCAGTCCTTTAGAGAGAAGGCTTTTTGAACTTGGGAGCTCATTGGAGCTATATTCAGTGGGCCTAAGCCCACAAGCAAACTTGAATGAGGCCAAGTGGGCAGGTTTGGACCAAGAAATTGCTTGGTTCAAAGCTGAAAGCCAGGGTCACACCATTGTGGAAGAGCCACAGGGGAGGAACAGATCCCAGGGTCCCAAAGCATGACTGGCTCTGACTCTGCCTGTTGGACATAAGCAGATACCATCCAGCTAACTCTGGAGGATACATGGGCAAGTTGGACAAATCCTGCCAACTGCACAGACCCCTTGGTGGCCTCAGGGAACTGTTTGGAGAATCTAGACTTGTCTGTCTAAAGTCTCGTGTGAGCTTCAGGCCCCTAACTCTATGGGGATTGAATTTTAATGTAGCAACCTGTCCCAGATTGAAATCAAATACATCAATAAAACAAGACCAGGTCTGCATGGCAACTAGCTAGTAACCTCTGGTCCCCCTTCAAAAAAGTGGGCTTATTTTTTCTTTTCCTAACCCCAGAGGCCCCCCCCCACCATGTCCAGTATATATATATATATATATATTTTTTTTAATATATTATATTAATATTAAAGATATAATATATATTTGATATATATCTTATATATCAATATATATTAATATTAAAGATATAATATTAAAACGCAAAAGTATTACTATATTAATGTATTATATTATAATATATAAATAAATATATATTAATATTAAAAGGCAAAAGTATAATTATTTAATATATTAATACTTTTGCCTTTTAATATTAAGGTTTTCATCTTTGTTTACAAGTTTTCCTTCTTTTTTCTCTTTTACTTTTTTTCTTTCTTTCCTTTTGTGACTTTTTTTACTTTTTTAGTCTTTTCTTCATAAATTTTTCAATCGGCAATACACCTTTCGGGGCCAAGACACGATTATAAGAGGGACTTTACCTAACAAGTGCAATTAGTGAAAGCTGGTTTCTTGTACCCTCAATGAATCCCCAACAATAAGTTAAAAAAAAGATATCCTTTTCATTTTGGGTCCATTTTGTTCTATTTTATTTCTTGGACAGACCCCTGCTGTGAGCCTGGGCTGTGGCACCATAGCATTGGCCTAGCTTATGAAAGCCCTGAATCCCTGGGCTAGTCCATCCCTTTAGCTTTCACCTCCAAGGGACCATATTGGCAGGTCCCTGCCATGACACAGACTGATTTTTTTTCTCTACTTGGCAGAGGCAGGATCTTGCACTTGCTCAGGCTGGTAAGGAGCCCCTGTCATCAGAGGACCCACTCGCTATGGCTCCCCAGAGTCCTGGGATTGCTGGTATTGGTCACTGCACCCTGCTCAACACCACTATTATTCCTATTGTTCTCTTTCTGTCTTTTTTATTTCCCACTTAAACTTTTTATTTATTTTTCATTTTTTCTTTTTTCCTTTCTCCTTTCTTGCTCTCCTCTTCCTTTTGTCCCTTTACTGAAAGGCCACTCTGACACCCAAGCACAGAGATAAGGGAAATTAAGAAAACAGAGGAAGCAAAAGGAGAAAATAGGGGAAGGAAGTGAACAAGAAGAAAACACGTGTGAGGAGGAACCAACAAAACATTTCTGGCAACATGAAAAACAAGAACAGATCAATCTCCCCAAGGGATCATGAGGCAGTTTCCACAATACCCTTCACAGTAGCTTCAAAGAAAATGAAATATCTGGGAATATATCTAACAAAGGCAGTGAAGTATCTCTACAGAGAGAATTATGAAACCCTAAGAATATAAATGGCAGAAGGCATAACAAATGGAAGTACATACCATGCTCTTGGCTGAAAAGAATCAACATTGTTGAAATGACTATACTGCACAAAACAATCTACAGATTTAATGCAATCCCCATTAACATATAAAAATCATACTTTGAAGAACTGGAAAACAATAGTTCTTCATTTTGTATGGAACCAGAAAAAAACTCTGTATAGATAAGGCATCACTCTGTCAGACTTCAGGTTATACTACAAGTCTACAATCATAAAAAACAGTATGGTATTGGCATGGAAATAGAGACATAGATCTATGGAACAGAATAGAAAACCTAAATATGAAACTAATCTCTTATCGCCATTTGATCTTCAATAAACCAGACAAAAGCATCCACTGGGGGGAAGAATCCTTTTAGTTCTTCAACAAATGGTGCTGGGAGAACTGGATAAAAGGGAAACTGAAATTGGACACACACCTCTCACCACTTACAAGATCTGACTTACAATAGATAAAAAAATTTAAATCTAAGAAACTATAAAAATCCCGGGGGAATGTGTGGGAAAAATTCTCGATGATATTGGCTTCGGAAAGATTTTATTTTAAAAGATTTCACTGGCAATCAAAACAACAACAAATTTAAAAAATGGTACTTAAACTGAAAAGCTTCTGCACAACTAAGGATACAAGTAAAGCAAACATACGGCCTTCAGAATGAGAAAAGATATTTTTATGTTATGAATCATACAAAGGGTTGATAACCATAATCTAGAGAGAAGTCAAATAAATCTACAACAACAACAAAAAAAGACCAACAATCCCATTTATCACTAGGCAAGAAATGTGCACAGAACCTTCTCCCAAGAAGACAGAAGAATGGCCAACAAACACATGGAAAAATATTCATTGTTCCTAATCATCAGAGAAATGCAAATCAAACTTGCTTGAGGTATCACCTAACCCCAGTGAGAATAGCCCACATCACAAAATCCCAAAACTGCAGAAATTGGCAAGAGCATGAGGGAAAAGGGAACACTTTTACACTGTTGGTGGGACTGCAAAGTAATACAGAATCTATGGGAAGAAGTATGGAGACTCCTCAAAGAACTGAAATAGATGTTCCATTTGATCCCACAATCCTATTACTAGGTATCTACCCAGAAGAAAAAAAAATAGGGGGGCGGAGCCAAGATGGCGAACGGCAGCCAGCTTTTTACAGAAGCTCCCGTCCAGAAGGAGGCTGAAAGGACAGAAGCTTAGCAAATTAGCTGATGGTTTGGAGCAGAGACAAGAGAGAAGATTGAAGAGCGTACTTCA
>CAUYTI010105526.1:0-37318 GCA_963575145.1 Galago senegalensis | reverse complement strand
AATAACTGAGAAAATGACATGAAGGCTGTGTTGACCAGTTTGATGGAAGTATTTCAGAATGCATGTGAAAACCCCACACTGTACCCCAGAAGAGTATCAATGTACATAGTTAACACTCAATAAAAAAAAAAAAAAAAAAGTTTAAAAAAAAACTTGCTAATTTTTTTTTTCTATAGAGGAGACAGCTAAGTTTTTAAATGTATCTTTTCATACTGAAGAAATTTTAATGATTTTTCACTGTTTAATTTATAATTTGATAAACATTTTATGCATTATTTATACATACATTTTTTTTCTCTGCCTTTCCATTCTCTCCTCTCTCACTGTCTATGTATTAGGAGAGTGCTCTTAATATTCTAAGTTAAAAAGGAACCCTCACAACTGTATTTACTGTAGTCATATGTTGCAAAACGCACCACTGTGTTTGTGATACTGTCCTGAATTTCAACTGAGGCAGCTAAAAATAAAATACAATGGCCCAAATCTCTTCCATGCTTTGCTGTAATACCTGGATCTCCACCAATGGAAGGTTCATTTCTGTCAACAAAAATCGTCCCTTCAAATGAAACATCCCCTGAGAGAATGCATCCTGTTGAGGAGACTGCTGTTCTCATTCTTGCCTTTTCCCTTTTACCATCATTTCCCTTGACATCATTTCCCTCAAGACAAAAGGGAATATCTAAGGGTGAGAAAGAGAGGGAAACAATCTGGTCACCTCTCATGAGGAGAGTAACCCGGGGAGGGACAACTCTGTACCCAGTGTATTGGTGGTGGTGGTGGTGTTTTAGTTGTTACGGAAAGAATCCTGCTCTGTCCCCGAGGCTGGACTCAATCAGAGGTTGGCTGGCTGGCAGGCCAGTTCAACCTCCTGAGTAGCTGGGACTACAGGCATGCACCACCATGTGCAGCTAATTTTTATTTATTTATTTATTTATTTTATAGAGCTGGGGTCTACAACTCCTGGCATCAAGCCATCCTTTCACCTTGCATAGGCCTTCCAAAGTGATGAGATTATAGGCATGAGCCCAGCCTGTATCGCATTTCAATCAGATTTCACTTCCTGAGAGAGGACAGGGAATGAGAAGGGCATCAATAGTAAATCCACGTGCTTCACATTCTTTCCCTGACCAGATGTGATCGCCAACAAGAAGCAGCAAGATATACTGCTTGTAGTACCAAGATCATATTTTCCATTCACTGAATATTCTCCTCAGTATTCTGCTTTCTATTTAGGACACTAATCTTTTGAGCACAGTTTTTTGTGTTTTGAACACCCTAAATTTTATCACTCCAGTAGTATTATGATCAATACAACTATTAGAGCTCATCAAGAAGGGCTGTACCTCAGCAGGTGCTTAGAGCTGCCCTTGACCATGCTCTTCCCATAGGCCAAGGGCATGTGGCTACCCAGAGCCTGTGCTCCAACTTGTAGATCATGCCATGGGTCCCTGAAACTCTACCAGTGGTTCTCAACCTTCTTAATGCTGCGACCCACTGGTTAAGAACTGCTGCATGGTCTAGTCTCTAGACTGTCTATTCGTGAGCCCCAAGCCCACTTCTCAGCCCTGTGGGGCTCTTTCCTGGAGTAGCTCATCTGCTGACTTGCCTGCCAGGGGCATTCACAGCTGTTAGGAGAGCTGTCCACTGGAAGCGCCTCAAATGTAGGAGAATGTTGGGGTCAGAAAGGGAAGAGAAGTTGGTGAAGTGAAGAGAGCTGCAAGCAGGGAACCAGCTTCCTCCATCACTGTATTCATTTGCACAGTAGAGTCCCTAAAATTCTAAATTAGAACCTGGCCTTCTGGGCTCAAGTTCCTTCCAAAATATTTAAAGAAGAGCCTAGGATGTGGGATCACTAAGTGTGAGTCTGTCTTTTCCCACAGCCTTTTCTGTCTTTGGCAGAAAATTATTTTTGAAATTGTGCTGTTGATGTCACTGTTTGTTTACACTTATTTAAAATTTTGTCCCTATGAAGTTATGTTTGTTGTTATAAAGGTATAATCTACTTAATAGCTGTTGGCTTATCACATTTTTAAATTTAGACAAGCTGCTTATGTAATAGGCACTCATGACTTTCCTGGGTACAGGTTTGGTATAAGGGTGAGAGGAAATTACTTGTTCAAATGAATATTTTCATATTTTCACCCTACCATGCATAAAGGAGAAATATTCTGCAGACTATGAAGTTTTCCTGAAGTCATACTTTAACAGCATATATCAAACTAGCTTTCATTTTCCTATTGTAAGCAAAGCCCTGATCTATACATAAAATGGAGAAATGATTAAACTTATAATAAGAAGTCTGCATAGATAAGTGGCTATTATGTAGAAACCCATATTATAGTACATTGAAAAATCATTGTGGAACTTTATCTTAGGCAACAGAATGGAAGAATTTTAGAAGTAACCCTTTATGTTATATATATCAGAAAGTTGAGACCCAGATCTTCAAATAAGGCCCAATTATTTCACCATATTTCTAACTTAAGGAATTTTTGCTATAATCCCTCCACAAATAGCTGATCTGTCATTAAGACAAAATACACAAGCTATTATACTTAATATTAGCTATGGCTCCCCAACAAAAGACTACATTTCTGTAAATCAGGCATAAATATCCCCTGATCCCACAGCTCTAGATTCCTGGTTTGTTATCTAACAATTGCTAATAATTGCTTGTTATGTGATTACTGTTTAGTAGCTTACTTGGAATTTGTTGATTATTCTTAATCAAATATTCTGTGAACCTAGGGGAAATGTATGTATGTATAGTATTAACTGGGTAATAATGGTCCATAGCTCTAAATTTAAGGACTTCTCAGCTACATAATGAAGGGATCTCTGAACAGGGTATGTTCATTTGGCAGTGTGATTCATTTGAAGCCTTTATTTGGCCTAAACATTGTGTTTGCTTTGGATCTTATATCACCATTACTAATGGAAACAGCCCCACTTTTCAATTTTTTACCAAAACATTAATGTGTAACTGGTCCTATATATACTTGGCAATAGTTTGATTCAGTTTTTTAAATCAGAAACTATTTTTTTAAAAGCTTAACATTATTATTATGCAAATTACAATAGCACTTAAATTTTAAAGAAAAACATACATTCTTTTTGAAGATTATGTTTGTATTTTGTCTACACAACACAACTAAAATTTGATGGTGTGAGAAGGAAAGATTTCAGCCCTACATTGATTTCATTTGCAAGACAAAAGAGAACTACATTTTTAAAAGATTGAAATAGAACTTATATAAAATAAAGTGCCCAAATCTTAAATATACAACTTGATAAATTTTCATGTTGAATCACTCACATAACCACCACCCTAATCAGGATATAGAATATTCCAACTCCTTCCCGAAAGATTCTCCTGTGTATTCACGCTCATACGATTCTGCCTTTGTTTTTATTTTATTTTATTTCATTTTATTTGTTGTTGTTGCAGTTTTGGCCAGGGCTGGGTTTGAACCCGCCTCCCTTGGTATATGAGGCTGTCACCCTACTCACTGAGCCACAGGTGCCACCCACAATTCTGCCTTTGATCACTGCACACCACATACGCTTTTTTGTGTGTCTGGCTCATTTCACTCAATGTTAAGTCTGCCAGGTTCATGCACATTGTTGTGTGTATCAATGACTGGTTCATTTTCACTGCTGTACAAAAACTGGTAAGTCAAAGTGTATAATATTAGTAGGGAATACTAAACATTTTTATAAACTGATGGTAATAGTAAAAGTTTCAGTTATTCCACATTCTCCCCTAGTCCTGATATGTTTGGTCTTTTTCATTTTAGCATTCTGGTAGATACAGAGTGGCTTTAAATTGCATTTTTCTAATAATTAATATTTTGAAGATCTTTTTATATATTTATTGCATATTTTGCTATTTTCTCTTACAAATCATTGAAATTCATTTCTTTTTTCTTTTTTTTTTTTTGTAGTTTTTGGACAGGGCTGGTTTGAACCCACCACCTCCGGCATATGGGGCTGGTACCCTACTCCTTTGAGCCACAGGCACCACCCCGTTTCTTATTTAATAGAAAAATTTCTTTATATGTTATGTTTATGAACCTGTTATTTTACATACTCATATTGCAAATATCCTCTCTCAGTTTTGGCTTACCATTCATTTCTCTTAATAATTTGTTTTAATGAATTTAAATTCTTATTTTAATAAATGTCAGTAATTTTATGTTTACTTCATAGGTAATTTGTACTATTTTTTTTGAAGAGCCTGATTGTTTTAATTTTCACATATGAGTCTATGCTCCATTGTCATGTAATCTTTTCATATGTTATAAAGGATCCGTGTTCTCTTTTTAAAAAATATGTGTAATCCAAATGACCCATCACCATTCTTGAGAAGATTATTACATCTCCTTGCAGTATAGTTGAGTTTTTATCCTAAATTAGGTGACCCTTTTGTATGGGGCTATTTATAGACTTTCCTATTCTTTGGTTTATTTGACTGACCTTGCACCAACATCACACTGTCTTACTGTTCTTTTAATAGTTCTTTGTATCTATTAATGTACATTTTCCAACTTTGTTCTTCTTTAATATTGGGGGATCTTCTAATTCCTTTGTATTTTCATATACATTTTAGAATCATCTCAACTTTCTCTAAAAATCTACAGAATATTTGGGTGTGGGGACTTTTATTGAATCTATAGATCAATTTAGGAAGTTGTCACATGTTTAAATATTTTCTTCTAATCTAGAATATCTTCATATCTCTGCTCCTTAGGTCTTTAATTTCTGTCAGTAGTGTTTGCAGTTTTGAAAATTAACCAGGGCTTTTACAACTCAGATTTTCATACTGTCAGCTCTACTGACGTTATGGGTTGGATAATTCTTTGTTGTATGTAGAACAGGGAAGAAGGTCAAGGGTGCTGTCTTGTTCATTGTAAGGTATTTAGCAGTATCCCTGGCTTTTGCTGACTAGATGGCAGTGCACCCCACAACAAATTGGGTCAACCAAAAATGTCTTCATACGCTGTCAAACATCACAAGGTAAAGATCATTCCACTTGAGAATTTATTGTATTTGTCATTAGATTTATTTCTAGATACTTTCTTTCTTTAATGGCATTATTTCTGTTTTATAACATTTCATGATCTAATGTTAACATCAGGGGTTATATTATCAAAGCAGACTCATGCACAACTTACCCAACATCAAACTTAACTAATGATCTATAAGGCATATGCAAGAACCAAGTGCTAAATTTCTCAAATGTAACTTCTGAAAAATATTTGTTAGATATTAGCATACATTTTAGTTTTGAATTAATAGAGAAATTATAACAAATGTATGCAAATAGGTAAAGATTATTTAAAAAATTATACAGAGGCTGGACTGTAATCCTAGCACTCTGAAAGGCTTGAGTGTTCACTCAAGCTCTGCTTGAGCTTAGGAGTTCGAGACAGTAGGCTAAGTGTGCCTATCCTCAGGCCTCTGAGAGGAGCTCACAGATGCTCCCGTAGTGGATGGGGGAGGGTGATCTCCAGGCTCCTAACATATGAGGCCACTGGGTTAGGTAGTGCCAGAACAGATGGGCCTATCCTCAGGCCCCCTCAAGGTATGCATGGGCACAGGCTGTGGTTGGCAAGATGGAGAGTTTCCCAGGCCTCCTAGTGAGGTGCTGTGGTGGCTACAGCACTGGTAGTGGAGACCCTACCTTCAGGATTGCTGTTAGTGACAACAGCTACAGGCAGATGGGTCTCAAGCTTTGGGGTAGGGGGCTGGTGTGTATTAGCCCCAGCTGTGGCAATGGCAGCAGTGGGGGGAGTGTTCTCAGTGTGTATACAAGTATGTGGTGGCCCTGCTGCTGGAAGGCTGGAGAGTCATTGCCATGGTGCATGCTATAGGCCCTGGCAACATCTGCAGGTGGGGAGAGCCAATCTTCAAGGTATGTGCAAATGCACTGCAGGATGACTGCTGGCAGGGTGGGGTTACTGGCATTGACAATAGCCCTGAGCAGGCAGGTTTCAGGCTCTGAAGAATATGAGAGTTATGGCTGCCTTTATGGTGTACTGTACCATCTGTTTCCTGGGCACAGAACACTGTGTGTGCTAGAATGTTCAAGACCTTGCCATTTCACAGGTTCAACCACCATCTTTCCATTGCAGCCCACTAGGTGGATATAGAGGGGATATCAGTGGGGGTCCAGGGATGTGAAGCTATAGGAGATATTGGGCCCAAGGGCAGAATGTAGCCTTGTGGGGCTAGGTTCTCAAAATGGTGCCATGTTACAGTTATCTGGAACTTGAATCATGTGTGGGGCCCAGCATGAGCCTCTCCCTGGAGCAACGCCATCAAACCTTCTCCAGGAAACTTCTGATGCTAACTTTAGGGCCTGCAAGGGGGGACGGCCTCTCCCACGGCAAGAGTTGCAAGAGTCTGTGGTAGAAATGTGGATTGCTGGGAGTCTCCCATGTACCCTTTTTTTGCACTGAGGATCCCCTCCAGCCTCCCAAACAATCCTGGCTGAACTGGCTGCTTCATTTCTCTCTCCTTTAGTGCCTGCAGTATTTCCTGTAATTTCTCTGTTGAATTCCAAAGTTCTCTCTTAGATTCTCTGAAGTGTGATTATCTACTCACTTTTGGTTCCTTGGGAAGAAAAGAATGCTGGATGCTTTTATTCAGCCATCTTGAAGTCCCTCCCTCCTGTATAGCAATGTTGATGTTTAGCTTTTGCTAAGGACTTTTGATCCATTTTTAAAAATATGTTTTAAAGTTTAGCAGGTAATGTCTTAAACTGACTTGCTTTTGTTCAATGTAACAAAATATGAATTACTATATATTAAAAAATAATAGCATTAAATTATTTTAAGGGACTTGATTCTTTTCCAAAGTAAATCACTGAATATTTTTATTACATCTAAGCTTTTATTACTAAACCACAAAAATTAACAGCCTGTTGACCACAAAATTTAATTTTATTTCTTATGCTCATAAAATGGTATAAAAATTTATCACACAAAAGATTCTTATTTTATTTTTAATTAGGCATCAAAACATTTAAACTAGAGAGAGAAATGCCTTTATAAGTCATTAAAGAGCATTTAATTTTCAGGGCTTTACACAATTTGATAAATTAGTTTAAAACTTTTTAAAGGAAAAAACAAATGACAAAATATAACCTATATTAGAGAACATGCCTATTTCTTTTTTTTTTTTTTTTCTATTTTTTGGCTGGGGCTCGGTTTGAACCCACCACCTCCAGCATATGGGGCTGGTGCCCTACTCCTTGGAGCCACAGGAGCTGCCCAAACATGTGTATTTCTAAGATTGGAAGTGTGATTAAAGCAAATCTTAAAAGTGACTTCTAAAAATGGGGGAAAAAGTGTTCTGTCAGTAAAAAAGGCATATCAGGCATCAATCTCAGATTCACAATTAAGGAGAGGTGTCTAAGGCAATTAAGTGTAGTTGTTATACAGTTATACATTCTAAATTAATTTATTGACTTTTGTAACTTCTAGGTTTTTAGGGTAGGGGAAATATAGCAATTATATTAGTCATTATCAGTCAAGGTCCTGGTAAGGAATATCTCTGCACTCAAGTTTGGTTATAAAGGGAAGTTTAGAAAAATGACTCTTTACAATGGTGAGAACATAGTTTAGAAAAAGCATTGAGGGGTGATGACCCGCTCCTGTGTAAATAACAACAGGCCACCATTACCAGCCCTGGGAATAGGAAGCTAAGGGAGATAGCAATTATGAGATGCAGGGGAAGAAAGCCACAATGATCAGGTTTCCTGACAACAGACCAGACAAGACAGAAGGGAGGAACGTGAATGAGTGAAAACCCTGACATTGCTCCCTTCCCATTCTTCAGTCTCCCGGCTCGGTCCAACTGGCCGAAGCTGGAGTCTGTGAGCAAAGATTCTTCTTGAGGTCATCCTTCTGGGACATAGGACAGGGCAGAGAAAGATAGCCAGGGTCTCTATAAGAACATGCAGAAGGTGTTAGGCATAGCAGTGGAAACAAAACGAAAATTACTATCTCAAAAGGCGTCCTCTCACAGAAGCAAATTCATTAGAACTCTTAAAATATAATGTAAGGTAGTGGTCTAAATGAGATTTCACTTACTTTATCACATTATCTTGATGTGTCCCACAACTTTTTAAATAATATCATCTGAAAGTTTAATCAGAAATATGAAAATCAGTTTAGAAAAAAATCAATCTTCTTAATGACTATGCAATAAGCCAATAGACTTTAAAATGTTACTGCATGGTAACTGGCTTGGTATGATTGTCCAAGCCCTGCGGGGTTCAATATGAATGCTATGAAGTGGAATGAAAAGATATGGGAAAACAGAGTTTCTCAATTGATTTTAATAACCTTTGAAATTAGAAATAGATATTCTCTGACAAATAGCTTAACCTTAATTTTCAGTTGAAGTTTTATTGCACTGTAGCTTTTCAAGCAAGTTATGGTATTAAAGAAAAGTGGATTTTGTATTTACAGCTTTATCTCTTGTTAATTATACATTATAGATAACCAATTTTCTAATTAAAAAATCATATTCCATTATGATAATCATACTGAAAAATACTGAGGATGGTTAAGATTCTTTCAATTGCAATTGCATTTGGAAACTTTATTTTCAGTATCTTAAAATTATTTACAATAATCCAGCATCATAATGCTGAGTTGTTTCCTCATCTATGTAAGAATGGTGTATATTTTATTTTATTTTATTTTGAGACAGAGCCTCAAGCTGTCACCCTGGGTAGAGTGCCATGGCATCACATCTCACAGCAACCTCCAACTCCTGGGCTGAAGTGAGTCTCCTGCCTCCGCCTCCCAAGTAGCTAGGACTACAGGCACCCACCACAATGCCTGGCTATTTTTGGTTGCAGTCATCATTGTTGTTTGGTGGGCCCAGGCTGGATTCAAACCTGCCAGCTCAGGTGTATGTGGCTGGCATCTTAGCCACTTGAACCACAGGCACCGAGCCATGTGTATGTTTTATTATTAAAATGGTTTACTATAAATTTGTACCTACACAGTATGAAGCAGTGATTTGTATCTAATTAGTAATAGTTGCATTAACTATATGTGTAATTATAGCATTATATAGTTACAAAGATATCATTCTATTATTCATTTTGAATTATCATTTATTACAATTAATTGCTCTTGCAAAGTGGGTCTTCTGACAATTAAATAATGGTCACTTCATGCTAAGTAAAAGTGATTACCTATGCAAATTTATTTCTGTACTAAATGCTATTAGTTGCTTACTCAATGTTTATTTTTCTTGTCTTTTTACTAACAAAACCATTTGTTTTTGGTGGCAGCGTTTCCAACTACATGACACTACTCTGGAGTTGTTCGCAGCTTACAAACATAAGACGGAAGTAGGTTTCTTGGAACACTTTTGCTTTCCTTGTGGACACACTACCTTGTCCTCCTTTTTTCTTCCTGCCTGAAACATGGATGTGAGCCTGGATGTGATCAATTATATTGTGGGATTGTGGTCAGCAAGGATGAGATGGCAAACAAATGTTTAGATAGCAGAGTGGAAAGAGAAAGAGCCCAGGCCACTGGTGATATCATGGAACTACAGTGTCATATTCAAACTTTCAGTGCCTGGAATTGTTGCTATGTCAGAAAAATTAATCCCTATTCACTAAACTGCAGTTATTAGGTTGTCTGCTATCACCGTGTGAATGCAATTTTAACATTGTCCCTTTAATATTATATATATTATACATATATACATATATGTGTGTGCATATATATGTGTATATATGTATTATATATGTGTGTATATGCATATTAATATAATATGGTAATTATAATAACATATGCTATTATGTTAACATTAATATATAATATTAATTCATATTATATATATAATCTCCAGGCCTTTCATGCTTTCCAAAATCTGTGCATTTGAAATGCCTCTTGTTGGAAATGCAGAATCCTGGAAATGTTGTTGTCAAGTTCTCTTACTATTACTAAAAATGCTGATCATGGTTTAGTGTCTTTGGCAGGACCTAGGATTCTGCATTTCTTTCTTTTTTTTTTTTATTGTTTCAGGTTCATTGAAGGTACAAAGAGTTAGGATACACTGTTTCCATTTGTTAGGTAAAGTCCGTCTTATAATTGTGTCCCACCACAAGAGGTGTGCCATGCACTATAACCTCTCCTCCCCTTCCCTCCTTGACTCTCCCTGCTCCCTCATTCCCCTGCCCCTCACTTTGAATTGACTTGAGGTTTTTGTAGATTCTAGTCAGCAACCCTTTGTCAGATTTGTAACATGAAAATATCTTTTCCAATTCTGAAGGTTGTCTATTTGTCTTAATTGTTGTGTCCTTAGCTGTGCAGAAGCTTTTCAGTTTAATTAAATGTCATTTGTTTATTATTGTTGTTGCAATTGCTACTGAAATCTTCTTCCTAAAATATTTCCCCAGGGTGACATGCTCAAGAGTTTTTTGTACATTTTCTACTGAAATGTGTGGTTCCAGTTTCAGTCTTTTACACGTGGTTATCCAATTCTCCTAGCACCCTTGTTGAATAGGGATTTTTTTTTCCCCAATGCATGTTTTTTGTTTGGAATCAAAGATCCGATGGCTATACAAGATTAGTTTCATGTCTTCATTTTCTGTTGAGTTCCATATGTCTGTATCTCTATTTTTATGCCAATACTATCCTGTTTTGAGCACTGTGGACTTACAACCTGAAGTCTGGTAGGTGATACCTTTGGCTTTATTACTAAGAATAGCCTTGGCTATACAGGCTTTTCTATTTTTTCCATTTCTTCAAAATCTTCTTCTTTCTTCTTCCTTCTCCTCCTCCTCCTTCTTCTCTTTCATTTCTTAGTTCTATATAATTCACTTTGTAGAAGTCCTTTGCCTCATTTGTTATATATATTCTTAGGTATTTCTTCTTCTTCCTCCTCCTCCTCTTTCTTCTTCTTCTTCTTCTTCTTCTTCTTCTTCTTCTTCTTCTTCTTCTTCTTCTTCTTCTTCTTTCTTCTTTCTTCTTTCTTCTTCTTCTTCCTTCTTCTTCCTCCTCCTCCTCCTCCTTCTTTTTTGAAGCTACTGTGAAAGGAAGTGTGTCCTTGATTTGCTTCTCAATTTGGCTGTTACCAGCATATACAAAGGCTACTAATATGTGGACATTGATTTTATACCCTGAGACATTACTTTATTTCTTGATCACTTCCAGGACTATAGTGGTTGAGTCTCTGGAGTTCTCCAAGTATAAAAGCATATCGTGAGCAAAGGGTGAGAGTTTGACCTCCTCTGCCTCCATTTGAATGCCCTTCTTCTCTTGCCTGATTGTACTGGTTAGAACTTCCAGCACTATGTTGAATAGTAGTGGTGATAGAGGACATCCTTTGCTGGTTTCAGTTCTAAGTGGAAAGCTTTCAGTTTTACTCTATTCAGTATGATATTTTCTGTGGATTTGTAACAGATGCTTCAATCAGTTTAAGAAATGTGCCACCAGTGCCTATATTCTAAATGTTCATGTTAGGAAAGGATGCTGAATTTTGACAAATGCTTTTTCTGCATCTATTGAGAGGCCATATAGTCTTTGTTGTTGCTTCTATTTATATGGTGAATTACATTTATGGATTTGCGTATGTTAAACCAACTGTATATCTCTGGGATAAAGCCTATTTGATCATGGTGTATAATTATTTTAATGTGTAGCTGTAATCTATTTGCTAAGATTTTGTTATTTTTGTATTTATATGCATTAGTGAAATTGGTCTGTAGTTCTTTTTTTAGTTGAATCCTATTCTAATTTTAGGACCAAGGTGATGTTTGCTTCATAGAACATGTTGGGGAAGATTCCTTCCTTATCAATATTTTGGACTAGTTTCTGCAGTATAGGTAAAATCCCTTTATTAAAGGTTTGATAGATTTCTAGTGTGAAGCCATCTAGTCCAGGGCTTGTTTTGTTTGAGGCTTTTTTATTATTTATTCAATTTCTGTGCTCGATATTGATCTGTTCGAGAGATCCTTTTCTTTCTGATTAAGTCTAGGGAGATGGTGTGATTTCAAATATTGGTCCAATTGGTCCATTTTCTCTACATTGTCAAATTTCTAGGCATAGAATTTTTTTCAGTAGTCAGAGATAATCTATTATATCACTATTACATCTTTTATTTCCTCTTTTTCGTTTCTGATTTATGTTATTACAGATCTTTACCATTTCTGGTTAGTTTGGCCAAAGATTTATCAATTTTGTTTATTTTTTCAAGGAATCAACTCTTTGTTTTATTAATTTTCTGAATGATTCTCTTTTTTTCATTTTAATCCATTTCTGATTTAATTGTGGTTATTTCTTCTCTTCTGCTAGCTTTGAGATTGGAGTGCTTTTCTGTTTCCATTTTCTTAAGATGATTAAGTTGTTTATGTGCTCTATTTCTGGTTTTTGAATGTAGGCATCTAAGGTGATGAATTTCCTCCATAAGGCTGCTTTTTCAGTATCCCACTGGTTTTGGTAACTTGCAGCTTCATTGTTATTATGTTTGAAGAATTTAATAATTCCCTCCTTTATCTTTTCCTTGAACCAACTATTCAGCATAATGTTGTTTAATTTCCATGACTTTCTGTGGCATGAAGATTTATACTGAAGTTGAGTTCCATCTTTATTGTCTTATAGTGTGAATAGATATCAGGCATAATTTTAATTATTTTAATTTTGTTTAGTTTTGATTTGTGTACTAGAAAATGTTCTATTTTGGAGTATGTTTCCTGGTGTATTCCTTAACTTTGGGATAGTGTGTTCTGTATATGTCTATTAAGCCAAATTGTTCTAGGGTCACATTTATGTACCTTGCTTCTTTATTTAGTTTCTGTTTAGAGGATCTGTCCAGTTCAGCCAAAGGGATATTAAAGCCTTCAGGTATTATGGTGGTGTAGGATATCATATTGCTCAGATCAATTATGGTCTATTTCATAATCTGGGAGCATTTAAATGGGGTGCATAAACATTTAGAATTGATATGTCTTCTTGTTGTATCATTTCCTTGACCAGTATGAAGTTCTCATCTTTGTCTTTCTTAACTTTAGTTGCTTTAAATCCACCTATATCTGAAAACAAGATTGTGACTCCTCCTTTCTTCTGATTTCTATTTGTCTGAAATATTTACTCTAACCCTTCACCCTGAGTCTCATTTTATTCTTCAAGGTGAAGCGTGTTTCCAGGAGACAGCATATAGATGACTGGTCCTTTTTTATTCAATCAGTTAGTCTGTGCATCTTCACTGGGGAACTCTAGCCATTTACATTGAAAGAATTGATAAATACAATAGAGTTCTATTTATCTTATTTTGTGAAAGTTTGTTGCTTTGTTTTATCTTTTGCACCATTGTGGAAGCTAGGTTTTGTTTTTTAGTTTCTGGGTGTTTACTTTGCTGGTGGTCCATTATGTTTGTCAGTGTGGAGAACAGGTATGAGTATTTCCTATAGAGCTGGTCTTGTGGCAAATTTCCTCCATGTTTTCATGTCAGTAAAAGACTTGATTTCTCCATCAAATTTGAAGCTTAGTTTAGCAAGATACACGATTCCAAGCTGAAAATTACTTAATTTAAGAAGGGTAAAGGTAGGTGCACAGTATTCTGGCTTGAAAAATATTAGCTGACATCTACTGTCACTGTAATGGATCTGCCCCATCTATGTCAGTTGGTCCTTATTCCTAGCTGCTTGCAGAATTTTCTCTTTTGTCTTGAATTTGGAAAAATTCATTACAATGTGTCTTGGAGAGGCTCTATTTGTGTCAAGACAATTCAGAGTTCGATATCCCTCAAAAGGAGTGCGTTGGAATCTTTGATGATGCTAGAATTTTCATTTGTGATATCCTCCAGTAGGGCTTCCATTCCTTGGGTTAATTCATATGTTTGAATGCTTTATGAAGTTCCATAATTCTCTCTGTTTTTTCTTTCTTCTCTTCTGTCTCTTTAAATGCCTGGGTTAGCCCAAGAGCCTTATCTTCTAGATCTGAGATTCTTTCTTTTCCGTGGTCTAATCTGTTATTGATACTTTCTAGTGCATCTTAATGTTCCCTGATGACTCCTTTAATTACTTAAGATTCTATATACCCTTTCTAATTTCTTCATGTCTTTCATTGATTATTTGGTGAAATTTTGGATTTCATTTTTGTTATTTTTCACTTTCCTTTCAAATCCCTTCATTGTTTTGCCATCCATATTTTAAACTCCTTTTCTGTCATTTCATATTTTCTTCATAGGTGTAAGATCCCTTATAAGGGTTGATTTGTGCTGGTTTTTCATGTTGCCAGAACTTTTCTATTAGTTCCTATTCATGTGTGTTTTCTTCTTGTTCACTTCCTTCCCCTACTTTTCCCTCTCATTTCCTCCTTCTCTATAAATGAGCTCGTTTCTGTGCTTAGGTTTTGAAGTGTCCTTTTGGCATTAAGGCCAAAAGAAAGAGAAAAGAGTGAAAAGGGAGATGAGAAAGAAAGAAAAGGGAGTGGGGCTAAAGGAAAAAAAATGTAACAATGAAAAGAAGAAGGACAGAAAGAGAGAGATGAAAGTAATAGTGGTATTCAGCAGGGTGCTTCTACCCACATCCACAATTCCAGGACTCTGGGGTCAGTATGGGTAGCTCCATCAAGGTCAGGAGCTCCTTAACAGCCTAAGTTAAAGCAAGACCCACCTTTTCCAAATACAGAAAAAAATAAGTAGTATGATGCAGTGGGGACCTACCAATACTATCCTTCCAAAGGCCAAAGCTAGAAGGACATCTTTGACCAGAAGCTGAAAGAATGCCAATGCCTTGTCACTCCAGCCCAAGCCTCAGAGGTAAGGATCTGTTCCATAAATAGATTACATAGTGAGATAGAATAAAATAGATCAGAAAAAAAGAAAAAAATATTAAAAATATATAAGATTATTAAAAGCAAAACTATATAAGATGTAAAAAAGAGATATCTTAGTTGTTTTTTCCTATCTTCTTGGAGCATGCACTGATGTCTAGAAAACTATTGCAATATGTATGCTTTTTTTTATATGTATGTGGGAAAGATGAGAGAAGAAGCAAAATCTCTACAAAAAGACAGAAAAGAGGAGAGCAATAGAAAAGAAACAAAGAATAAAGTGGGCAGAAAACCCACAACAAAGCACTTGAAGAAAGTAAAAGTGAAAATATAAAATACAACAAAACAAAACAAAAACAAGGAAAAATTGAAAAACAAAGTATATATATTGTAATAGTTTGCTGGATATAAGTAGGTGCTCCAAGAAGATAGGAAAAAAAGAGAAAAAAGATATAAAATGCAATTATTGCCTGGACATCAGGTGGCACTCTTGGGTTAGGAGATGCAGAGCATGCATGCTGATTCTGCTGCCTAGGATGGAGGCTGGAAGCCACTATGTAGTTGCCAAGGAGACCTGGTTCCATCTTTCTGATTTATTTGCCCTCAGTCAGAGCTTGGTTGCTTTGCTAGTATTCATTCTAGGTGGGATTGGAAACTGGATCTCTTGCTATACTACTCAGGAGATATGCCTCAACCTTCCAGACAGTGCCCCTTGGTCACACAGTAGCTTTCCCCGGGGGAGCAGGAGCCAACCAACTCACCCCAAGGTGGCTGTCCAAGCTCAGCAAGTGTGCCAGATTTGGCCATGCACAAGGACCTTGTGCACTATTCCTCTGGGGTGGTCCTCCTACAATGGCGGCCCCTATTGGCAGCTGAACTGATGAGAGCTTCATCTTGCCTAGTGGTTCAATCCCGGTAGCCAGGTGCTGTTCAAGTTCACTCCCTTGCTTAAGCCCTCCCAAGGTAGCTCCTGCAAGCAGTCAAGTCCAAAAACAAAAACAAAGCCCTGCAGAATAGGGCTTCCTAGTCTCTAGCCCTCTGCTGGAGGGCCAGGTGGCCTATGCCTGCCCTCAGGCACTTGTCTTCTGTGCCAGCCTTCCACCGCTCTTGACCTCCTCATTGGATCCTGTTGTCTCCTGCTGTTTCACTGAGCCCCTAGAGTGATGTTTCTAGGCAGGACCCCAGCCAGAGGTGGCTAGATTCCTCTCCCCCTGGTTTGACCATGAGTGGCTGCTTAAGGGGATGTCTTTAGTCCATGAGCTTACTCATGACTTTCAGTTTTAAAGTATATACTGCATATTGAAGGATAGCATGTCAACTCCCCACCTCAGGCCAAAGCTGGGCATTTAAGAGGCCATTTCAGAATTTTATCAGCTTTATAGCTATTACGTTATGAGATACATAGTAGGACCAGTGGAGTCCATGGTCTCATGCCATTTTTGTACTTCTTATGCCATAAAATGAGTCCTTAGTATCAGTCACAGCTCAACCCTATGTAAAATGGTTCTTGAAAATTCTCAGTTTTTTTTTTTCCCTGAGAATGCAGTTCTCTGGATATGCATGAGAGATCTGTGGGAGATCAGAATATACCATCCCATAAAATGAAGGATTGTTGAGCTGAAGACAACAGAGAAGCAGATGCAGAAAACCTTCTGCCCTCCCACTGTTTGGCTAAACACAGAACATGGATTTATAGAGACAAAAGGTATCCAGCAACCCCACTTCTCCCATGGAGAAAATAGTTTTAGACCCCTACCTTCTGGAGAAGTTACCAGACAAATCTATATAAACAAGCTTTCCTAACTAGCCTTTAGGGTTTGTTTTTTGTTTTGTTTTGTTTTGACTTCTTACAAGTTGCTAAAGACTCAAAGTTCTTTTCCTTTGTCTTGTCATTTCTCTAAAAATTTACTGTTCTTGGGCTGTGCCTATAGCTCAAAGGAGTAGGGTCCCAGCCTCATATGCCAGAGGTGGTGGGTTCAAACCCAGCCCCCGTCAAAAAAAAACTGCAAAAAAAAAAAAAAATTACTGTTCTTTGTTGATGATGCTATAGAAGCTGGAATGTAAATTCTACTCATTCTCTGAATGCCTTCTATTGTATATATGAAATACACATGTTAATACAATTTTATTTTTCTCTTACTAATCTGTCTTTTGATAAAGGAATTTATTTTAATTAAGAATTTACAGGAGCTAAAGAAAAAATATTTTGTCAGTCTAGGGACAGATAGAGAATTACCTACTATCACTTCTTGGCATTACAGGGTTCTTCATTATTGGCACCAGGGATCTCTTCCAATTGGGAATGAAAATGGTTTGGGTCTAGAAACTGAGCATGGGTTAATTTCTCCATTGTAGAAGCTGACTTCAGCCTTCTAGTTACCTGCTCTTGGTATTGGTATTTGGGGGTTATATAAATCAAGAAGTACTCCTATTGACTACCTTTCAATCTGCTCCTAGAGCCACTCTATTTAATATATTAGTTCTACTTTTAATTGTCAACTGTGCTTTTGGGGGGGTCAGAAATGTTCTTTGAAATACCAAAGAATCAATGTCTCCCTTCCAGTTTCATAAAAAAAAAAAAATCTCTTATTCCTCAAATAATGACTGGTGGGAATTTGTAGATAAATGCCACTGCCCCCTCAGATTTTAGGGAGTCCAATACTGTGCCTGAGACAAGGCCCCAGCGGACAACCATGGTAAATTTCTTATTTCATGTTCTTTCCTTCTATGGCTTTTTTTGCTATCCTGTAATTGCTAACCTAAGATTAATGTACAATAAAATACTATTTCAGAATCTATTTAGGATGGGAGAATTGCAATTAAGCAGTTCATGCCAAAAGTAAATTCTTGATATGAGATAATGGAATTGGATTAGTCACCAGCTAAATGCCAACAGAGTCCCATTGTTGGTGGCAAATAAAATCTGATAATCCCTGAGATTCTGTGACATCGCTAAGATCTTCATTTGTTGAAAATGGGGATGGCTTACAGGTAGAAAGTGATGCATAGGCTCGTATAATATATGGGCACTTGAGAGATACAGGATATGATATAAGGACTATGTAATTCATTGGTCAGTATTAATTGCCATTAAGGTATAGAAAGAAGAAAATAACTGCTGTTGGCACTGAAATTAATGTATAGTGGAGAACCCAGGAGGTATTTGAAGAGATGTTTTCCTCCTACAAGTTCACTGTGCTATTTCTTTCCATTTTAGTACTGGAAAAGCTCTGGAAAATACTGGTAAATACCACATTAAAATGTTAAAGTTGTGTTGATGCATTTGTACAAGTCAATAGCATTCAGAAGTAAAGATTGCATATCAATAATTATGGCTTGGATATATCAATTTTAATATACAAAATAATAGATTTTTTTCAAATATAGACTCAATTTTGTACAAATAAAAATATTTGTAGATTTTTGTTGATTCTCTTTGCAATGGTCTATTCCTACATAACTCAGATGTAAAAAGTTTACATATAACTAAAAACAAAGGTCAGTTTCCACTGATTGGCAATTAGAGTGTTGTATATATAAATTGCTGGAGTTTAAATTACATACCCTCTAAGGAATATTTCTAAGTCACAGTGAGAACATCAGTCTTGCAAAGTGACTCGTAATTTGGTCTCAGAGGCTCTTTATGACAAAAGCCCTTAACAATTTATCCTGGGCAACTGACTGAGTCTAGCTTCTTTTTTCAAACTTTAGAACAGCAATTGAAACAGAAAATGTTAGCATTGGAATCATGTATCACCCATGTTAAAATGGAATGTTAGCATTGGAATCACCCATGCCATGAATTTCCCAATATTTATTTTCTCATATGAAACAATATATTTGTAAGTCTATGTCACATAATTACTAATACACACAGAGTGGAGAAAACATTTGCTCTTTTTTGAGACATAGTCTCACTATGTCACCCTCCGTAGAGGTGGGTGACAGCTCACAGCAACCTTAAACTCTTGGGCTTAAGTGATTCTCTTGCCTCAGCCTCCCAAGTAGCTGGGACTACAGGCACCCACTACAATGGCTGGCTTTTCTTTTTTTTGTCATTGTTGTTTAGCAGGCCCAGGCCAGGTTTGAACCTGCCAGCCCCTGTGTATGTGGCTAGCACCCTAACCACTGAGCTACAGGTGCTAAGCCTTGGAGGGAACATTTAATCTCAAAATTGACCATCAAATTCTTACTGTGAAGGAACTGCTACTGCTGAAGAAAAGACCCTGTTAAGTTATTTAGGGTGGAAAGTATTATTCTGCAGAAGTCAAAGCAATAAAAGAAAAAGCTTAGCTATTCTACAAGATAGGACAAAAAAGAGAGCGTGCTTTTTACCCCATCCTCTTGCAAGGAAAAGAAAAGAGGGAAAGGCCAGAGAAGGAAGTGATGAGAAAGTTATAGGTCAAATTCAATTTGGAGTAAATGGTGAATTAGAAATGCTTAGTGGTATGGGTGGCTCTAGAAATGTTCCAGAACATACGTGTCTATGTACAACGTAACGGCTTAGCAAAATTTCTGCTTCTTGAAAATCTTGTATTATTGATTTAATTGGAGAGAGAGAAAAAAAGTACAGCACTTGGGTTAAGGTTATGTACATATGAAGGAATGACCAGAAAACAGAAAAAAATAGAATCAACTACTTTACCCTTCACCTAGCATTTGCAGAGGGGATTTAATATTGGTTTGAATCAATTTTTTATTTATCTCAACTGAGAGTTACTAACTGGTGTGAAGTTTATACATATTTACAGTGATTAGTTTGAAATTAAGTTTTACTATGTATTAGGCACTCCCAAAGCCAAAAATTATTTCACATGAATTCTCACAGAATACTAAAATTTAGTATGTTCTTTAATACAGATGCTTCTTGACTTATAATAGGTTACATCTTAATAAACCTATCATAAGCTGAAAATATTATAAGTTAAGAATGCATTTAATACACCTAACCTCAACATTGCAGCTTAGCTTAGGCTATCTTAAACATGCTCAAAAGACTTACATTAGCCTACAGTTGACAAAATGATGTAATACAAAGCCTATTTTATAATAAAGTGTTGACTATTTTATGCAATTTACTGAATACTACTTGAAAAATGAAAAAAAGAATGGTTGTATGGTCACTTGAAGTATGGTTTCTATTGAATGCATATTGCATTCGAATTACCATAAATTCAAAAAATCTTAAGTAGAACCACTATAAGTAGGGGATTCTCTATATTGTGAATCAAATTCATTTTTGTTTATATGAAAGATGAATAAATGTTATGTGTGTATTGGGTCCCATAGGTTGTTAATAAAGAATTTGGTTGTGATCTCAATTTAGTGCATATATCTAGGCATCAACTAGTGTTAGATTTTACAACATGTGTTACCCACTCCCAAGCATTGGTCTACTTTTTTCCTTACAAAATTTCAGGTTACTTTGATGAATTTCTATGAGTTTCTACAGCAAAATAATATTGTAGTAAGAACAATATTATAGGAGAATAGGAGTAAAGATTCCATAAACACTGGTCCACGGGTATTTATTTCATGCCATAAATTAGAAGGATCAAATATCTTATCCTTTACATGTGACTAGATAGTGGATACAAAAATACAGTTAGATACAATGAATAAGATCTAGTATTTTCTTTCTTTCTTTCTTTTTTAGAGTTTCACTTTGTTGCCCTCAGTAGAGTGCTTTGCCATCACAGCTCACAACAACCTCCAGCTATCAGGCATAGGCAATTCTCTTGCCTCAGCCTCCTGAGTAGCTGGAATTACAGGCACCCACCATAACACCTGGCTATTTTTTTGTTGCAGTTTGGCCAGGGCCAGGATCGAACCCGCCACCCTTGGTATATGGGGCCAGTGGCCTACTCACTGAGCCACAGGCATGGCCCAAGATCTAGTATTTTCTATAGGTGACTATAATTAACAAAAATTTATTGTCCATGTTTGAATAATTAAGAGTACAATTGAAGTGTTCCTAACACAAAGGAGATGATGGATAGCCCAATAACTTGACTTGATCATTACACATTATGTGCATATGTCAAAACATCACATGTGCCCCGTAGATACGTACAAAAACATGTATCCAAAAAAAAAAAAAATATTTTGTAAAATATAAATTTCTACTAAAACTAAGTACTCAAATTGGGGCAAGTATTAAATAATTTTGAATCTGAGTGCCTTTATACAAACTGAGCTCCTATAGTATTAAATAGTATCATCTGTAAAAGAACCTCCTCTGAATTTACCATCTTTATTCCTTATTCCATTACTTTACATTTATTGGTTGGATGATAAAGTTCGTAAGCTTATCTCAGAAAAAGTACTACATACTTCATTGCTGAATATCACATCACCTTTGAAATACTCCCCTTAGCCATCTGGTGACCATAGTGAAATTCAGCCATGAGGAATGTAGCACTTTTTCTAGTTTGAGTTCACAGTTGTTCAGCCTCCTATGTGATAATGTTACATTTACTATGCATTACATTTAAAACTACATAAAAGATAGATCATATCATCTTTATCAGTCTTTTAGTTCATTCAAGGAATTCTTCTCTTGTGTTTCACAATATAAATACAGTTTTAAAACCTGTATTATTTATATGTCAATTTAAGATTTAAGAAGTTTTTTTTTAAAGCACACTTTCAGGTGTCATAAACAGAAACCCAGAAATACTTTTTCCAAATTCATTTCCTAATTTATTAACTTAGCTTTATATTTAAATTTTTAACATTTTTTTGGTTTAAAACTAAGTGTTTCCTGACTAATGACTTTTCATTTATTGGAAAATTTCTTATATAATCCCTCTCAAGGAATATTTGGAAGATAGAAGACTGAATAATATTCATAAATATTATTTTATGAATATATATGAATATATTTTCATAAATTTTGCTTATGAACAATAGTAATAATACAAGTCAGAAATGCATCATGTATAATCAACAATTTGTCCCTTTTGTTTTTTTCTCTTTTGAGGGTTTTAATAAATATATAGAGTAAGTCAATCCATTTATTTCAACTTGTAATTATTATTTAATGAAAATTTCATTAAAATTGTTTTAATAATGATGCCAAAATATTAGCATTTTTAAATCTTTCCTTCAATGCATAATTACCAATATGTATTCATCATTTCCTGATTCAGTATGATATTTAATTCATACTTATCTGCGGTTTTCTATATTCATCAATTGAGCATATTTATAAGAAAACTAAATATTAAAACTTCCATAATAAGCACCAGTAGAGAAAAAAAGTAAAAATGGAGCTATTAAAAACACATTTCAAAGCTGAATATTCAGTTTACAATTTCTAATACAAAGATATTGCTTTTAAATAGAAAATATAATGTATTTATGCAGGAAAATGTTCAAAGCTTATAAAACAAAAAGTTGACAAAATATCTGTTCATGTTCAAAGGCAAAGTATAAATTTAAAGAAAAAAATGTATCATAAATTTCTGAAAACTTTTCTAGGACTTCAAAACCTTATTCACCAGATGGGGCTTCAAATTACAGAACTTTGTATGTGAAATAGAAATTTATCCTGTAGAATATGGAGGCAACATCTGGGCAGATTGAGATGAAAACAGAATGCCACAATCAGCTTATAATACAAGCCAATTCAAATGGAAAGAGGCTATTCTCAAAAAAGATAACCCATTTTCAGAATAAAAGAACATACTCAAAACCTACAATTTATTCTTAATGACGCTTCATTTTTCATTTGCTTTATAGCAGCATTCTACCCTGGGGGCAAAGATTGACAGACTATTCCTTAGTTCCTTAATTTTAGCTGTCCCGTTTACTATGACTCTGGGGCTCAAATGCACAAACAGCACAATAAATCAGAAGGAACAAAGAACCTTAAAGACTACCAGGCAAAGGGGGAGGGAGGAAAGTATACTGAAAAATCCCCTTTACATGCATCCTTAATAATTGATAAATGGTTTAGAATGCGGAGTCCAGTTATATATATTTTAGGACAGATACATTTGTTCATGGTTTTCCCTGTCTACCTTTAAGCAACACAGAGAGTGCTGTATCATATTTCTTTTTTTTATACTTGAGTCATTTTATTTTAAATTAGAATAAATTTGGTCTGGTTTTAGAAATAATTTGTAACTTGCCATGTCCTCTGTACTTTGAAAGCAATATATGTGACTATTGTTTTGAAGCAAACTTTCATTTAAACACCATCTTTTTAAAAGATATACATTGTTGGCAATAGTCATTAATGTCCTGAATTTAGGGTTTCTTCTTAAATAAATCTATAACTTCTAAGACAAGCTTTAATTTACCAACTCCAAGTACCAACATTTTTTAAACTTTTTTTCTTTTTTTATTAAATCCTAGCTGTGTACATTAATGCAATTATGGGGTACAGTGTGGTGTTTTCATATATAATTTGAAATAGTTTCAATTTTCAAACTAACATAACCTTCATGTCATTTTCTTAGTTATTGTATTAAGACATTTATATTCTACTTTTAGAAAGATTCACTTGTACCCTTGTAAGATAAACCATAGAGGTGATCTTGAATTGTTACAGACCAAATCTTAATACAGGTTTTCTTTCTTGATTTACATGTTTTATAACTTAAAAGTTGAATGGTTTTATGTGTGCTGAAATATTATAGATAATTTCTTTTTATAAGTAATAAGACATTGTTAACCTAACATCTAGAAGCATGGATGTGAAGGCAAGAAAATGTCACACTAACACTTATTACTATTTTATTTCCACTCATTATATTTGTTTAACCTTTTCCTGCTTCACTCCAGTGTTTTAAGATGACCCACACATTTTTATTTCTGTTGCATTTTTCCTCTGCTCTGCTGTTAGAGCCTGTCTGATGAGTTTCCTCATGTAGTGCAAACTCTTAACAAACAGATAGCACAGGTTGTATTCTTTCTGTTTCTTGGCAGCCATGCGTTTTAATGTAAACAGGTGATTGATTTTCCATTGCATTCTCAGGGTTGTGCTCATAGGAAAACAATTGATCCAAAATAAATAAGACCTGAGGAGTATGCAGGTGGCAGAAAAATTGGATTTGAAAGGATTAAAAGTATAGTTAGGTCAGAGGAAAAGCTCAAGGGTGGGACTCCTGGGTAGAAGATTTTGGGAATCAACAAATTGACCTAGTTATTTCTCATTGAAAAGACTATTAAATTTATACAAGACCATTTGTTGGGACGAGTTAGGTCCAACAGACCAATTCAAAATGGTGTTACTCATGCTGAAGTTCCAGTGCATCTTGCTGAAGTTCCAGTGCATCTTGCTGAAACTAAGTTGTGTATCTGATACTTTAAGAAATCAAGAGAGAGATAATAGCCAAATCCACAAACAGGCCAGTTTTAGCCAGCATGATAAGGAAGTCTCTTTTCCTTTAGACTTTATAAGGAGAGTAACTTTGAAAGACCCTGCTTTCCTCAGCATTTTCTGTCTATAAAGCCAAACTCCTGTGTTCAGATCATCAGAACATTCATTCTGGAAGGAAGAGCAAGATGGCAGACTAAGACAATTCCTTTGCAGCCATGCATGGTGTGATGGGGAGAAAAGACTCCAGCCACTTTGGCTGGTGGACTATGCTCAGAAACATCCCTTTGGGGGGACATGGAAGCAGCAGGAGACTTCAGGACCCCAAGAGGAGGTCCTAGGCAGTGAAGAATTAGCACAAGGGGAGTACTTGCTTTCCAGCAGAGGCCAGCTGGTTCAGTGGTGACAGCAGTTTATAGACAGAAAAGGCCTGACCTGTGGGGGATTATTTATTTATTTAGTGGACATGAGCACTTGGTGGAATTTACCTTGGGAGAGCTTAAGCAAGCAAGCAAGTGAACTTGAACAGTGCCTGGGGCTGGGACTGAGCCACCAGGAGGAGCAGAGATTTTCATTCTTTGGCTGTGGGTGGGGCACAGCCATTGTGAGGAAGCTGCCTTGCAGATTCAGCCCTCAGGGTCCTAGTGCTAGGCGAGTTCAGGCACACCTGATAAGCTGTGCAGCCACACATGGGGAGATTTGAGTGACATATACTTTCCTGGGAAAGCTATTGCATGGCTAAGAACACAGTTTGGACAAGTCAAGGCATGTCTATTAATCACACAGAGGAGAGCTTCAGCCTTCCAACCCTATGGGGATTGAGGGCAAAGAAATCAAGAAAACAGGATCAGGTCTCCTTGGCAAAACAGAGGCTTCCACCCTCCATCTTATACAACTGTATCAGCATTGTGATTAGCAACTCATACTCCAGAAGATCACTTGCTGTCCAGGCAACATATGACAAGATATATATACATGTATATATTTTGTTCCTTTAAAATTTTTTAAAATATTTTTCCCATAGTTTTTTATTTTTCTTTCTTTTCTATTGTAATTATAATTTTTCATTGTTTCCTTCTTCATAGTAAGGGCTCTATTTTTGCTATTTGTTTTGCTCTTATTATTCATTTTTCCCCCAATTTTATCCTGTACAGATGTTTATTTGATTATTTTGATTTATAGTATTTTTCTTCTTTATTTGGTGGAGGTAGGGTCTTATGTCTGCTCAGGCTGGCAAAGAGATCCTGACTTTGAGGGACAAACCTGACCCAGACCCCCAGAAGCTGAGAATTGTGGAAGTGTGTCAAAGTACCCTACTCTGTCCACCACTATTACTCTTTGTCTCTTCCTCTATTCTTTTTGCTATTCTTCCCCTTTACACCCCCTTTCACTTTCCTTTTGTTTTTTTTTAATCTTTTCTCCCTTCTTGCTCTTCATTCTTCCCTTCCTTTTGGTTCCATGCCAAAAGGACAGTTCAACATCTTACAACAGAGACAACTTAAAAAGGAAGAGGAAGTGAAAGGAAAAAGTAGGATAAGGAAACAGACAAAAAGATAACACTCATCAGAAAGAAATAGCAGAAAAATCCTGGCAACATGAAAAACCAAAGCAGAGCAATCTCCCAAGGAATCATGAAGTAACCACTGTACAGGATTCCACCTATAAAGAAATGTTAGAAATGACAGAAAAGAAATTGAAGGTGTAGATGGTAAAAATAATAAAGGAAATTTCTGAGAAAGTGGAAAATAACCAAAAGGAAATCCAGAAATTGAATCAAATAAGGTATGAATAATATGAAGAATACAGAAAGGATATAGTAGAGCTTAAGGAATTGAGGCAGTTAATCAGGGAACTTAAAGATGGAGTAGATGGTATCAATAACAGATTAGACTATGGAGAAAAAGAATCTCAGAGCCAGAGGATAAAGCTCTTGAGCTAACACAGGCAGTTAAAAAGACAAAAAAAAAAAAAAAAGAGAGAGAGAGAGAGAGAGAGAGAGAAAGCAGAACATTCACTGAGAGAATTATGGGACTTCATGAAGCATTCAGATATATGAATTATAGGTATTCCAGAAGGGGAAGAAGAACACTCCAGAGAAATGGAAGCCCTCCTGGAGGATATCATAATGAAAAATTACCAAGTATCACCAAAGATTCTGACACACTCCTTTCAGAGGGATATTGAACCCTAGGCTGTCTCAACTCAAACAGAGCTTCTCTAAGACACATTGTCACGAACCTGTTGAAAGTCAAGATGAAAGGGAACATTCTGCAAACATTCAGGAGTGAGCACCAAATGACCTACAGGGGCAAATCCATCAGGGTGACAGGATTTCTCAAATGAAACTTTTCAAGCCAGAAGAGAATGGTCATCTACCTTTAACCTACTTAAACAAAACAATTTGTAGCCCAGAATTCTATATCTTACTAAGCTAAGCTTCAAAAATGATAGAGAAATCAAATCTTTTACTGATATGAAAACATTAAGGAAGTTTGTTACAACGAGACCAGCTCTACAGAAAATACTTAGCCCTATCCTCTGCACTCACCTTTGTACTAAACAAAGATACAATGGATGGCCAGAAAAATCACACTGAGAAACTAAAGGACAAATCTATCTTCCACAATGATGCAAAAGATAAATCCAAGCAATAGACTTTCATAAAATAAGATGAAAAGAAATCCACTACACTTACTAATTCTCTCAATAAATGTTAATGGCTTGAATTCCCCACTGAAGGCATAGGCTAGCTGGTTAGATAAAAAAGCACAAGCCATCAATATGCTACCTGCAGGAAACACATTTAGCCTCAAAGGACAAAGTAAGACTCAGGATGAAGCGTTGGAAAACAAAATTACAGGCAAATGGATATCAGAAGAAAGGAGGGGTCACAATCTTATTTTCAGATGAAATGGATTTAAAGCAACTAAAAAAGACAAAGGTGGACCTTTCATATTGGTCAAAGGAAAAATACAAGAAGACATTTCAATTCTAATTAGTTATGCATCCAACTTAAATGTTCCCAGATTTATGAAAAAGACCTTAGTCTGAGCAGTATAATATCATATAATACCATAATACTAGGGGACTTTAACACTCTACTTACAGAGCTGGGCAGACCCTATAAACAGAAACTAAACAAAGATACAAGGGACTAAAATACTTAATAGAAGTATACAGAACACACCACTCCAAAGATAAAGAATATGTGTTCTTCTCATCTCCTCTCATTAGCCCATGGAAGATTCTCTTAAATAGATCATATCCTAGGACACAAGTCAAACCTCAACAAAATGAAAAGATTTAAAATTAAAGCTTGTATCTTCTCAGACCACAAGGCAACAAATTCAATTCCAACATAGATTTTGATCCCAACACAAAAGCATGGAAATTAAATAGCCTTATGGTGAACGACAGTTGGGTCAAGGAAGAGATAAATAAGTAAAGCATTAATCCTTGAGCATAACAACAATGAGGACACAAGCTAGCAAAATCTGTGGGATACTGAAAAAGCAGTACTAAGCAGGAAATTTATCACATTAATCCCTATATTCAAAAAATAGAAAGAGACCACATCAACAATCTAATGAATCATCTTACAGAAATGGAAAAGGAAGAGCAATTGAACCCCAAACCTTGCAGAATAAAATAACCAAAATTAAATCAGAAAGAAATGAAATTGAAAATAAAAGAATCATTCAGAAAATTAATAAAATAAGAAGTTCATTCTTGGAAAAAATAAGTAAAATTAACAAACCATTGGCCATATTAACTGTTGGACAAAAATAGAAAAGTAAAACCTTTAATAATCTCAATCAGAAATGAAAAGGGGGGAAATAACAACTGATACCATAGAGATACAAGAGATTATTTCTGACTACTATCAAAAACTCTATGTCCAGAAATTTGACAATGTGGAGGAACTAGACTAATACCTGGAATCATACTATCTTCCTGGCCTTAAACAGGAAGAAATAGATCTCTTGAACAGACCAATATTAAGCGCTGAGATTACAGAAACAATAAAAAAGCTTACAACAACAACAACAAAAAAGCTCAGGACCAGATGGCTTTATATCAGAATTTTATCACACCTTCAAAGATGAATTTGTACCTACACTGCAGAAACTATTCCAAAACATTGAGAAGGAAGGAACTTTCCCCAACACTTTATATGAAATGAATATCACCTTGATTTCAAAACCAGGAAAGGACCCAACCAAAAAGAACTACAGACCAATTTCACTAATGAATATCAGTGCAAAAATACTCAAAAATATCTTAACTAACAGATTGCAGCTACACATTAAAAGAATTATACATCATAATCAAGTAGGCTTCATCTAAGGAATACAAGGCTAGTTTAACATACAGAAATCCATAAATGTAATATATAATATTAATAGAAGTGAAAACAAAGAAAATATTATCCTCTCAATAAATGCAGAAAAAGTATTTGACAAAATTCAACATCCTTTTCTAACAAGAACACTTAACAAAACAGGCATAGGTGGCACATTTCTTGAGCTGATTGAAGCTATCTATGAAAAACCCACAGCTAACATCATATTGAATGGAGTAAAAACCTTTTCCAGTAAGAACTGGAACCAGATAAGTTTGTCTACTATTGCCACTGTTATTCAACATGGTGCTGAAAGTTCCAGCCAAAGCAATCAGGCAAGAGAAGGATATAAAATGTATCCAAATGGGGTCAGAGGAGGTCAAACTCTCTCTTTTTGCTAATGATAAGATTGTATACTTAGAAAACCCTAGAGACTCAACCAGAAAACTGCTGAAGTGATCTGGAAGTACCATAATGTCTCAGGGCATAAAATCAATGTCTACTAATTAGTAGCCTTTGTATACACCAATAACAGCCAATTTGAGCAGCAAATCAAAGACACAATTATTTCATAGAAGCTTCAAGGAAATACCTAGCAATGTACCTAACCAAAGACATGAAGGATCTTTACAAAGATAATTATGAAACCCTAAGAAAAGAATTAGCAGAAGACATTATTAAATGGAAGAACATACCATGACCTTGCCCTGGGAAGACTCAATATTGTCAAAATTTGTATTTTATTCAAAGCAAACTACAGATTCAATGCAATCCATATAAAATACCAACAGCATATTTTGAAGAACTGGAAAAAATAGTACTTCATTTTGTATGGCACCAGAAAAAAAATCCCATATAGCCAAGGCTGTTCTTAATAATAAAAACAAAGCCGGAGGCATCACCCTACCAGACTTCAGGCTATATTACAAGTCCACAGTAATTTAAAAAGTATGGTACTGGCACAAAAATGGAGACACAGACATATGGAACAGGATAGAAAACCAATAGATAAACCAGTCTCTACTTGCCATCCGGTCTTCAATAAACCAAACAAAAGCATACAATGGGAAAAGAATCCCTATTCATCAAATGGTACTGGGAGAACTGGATAACCATATGTGAAAGACTGAAACTGGATCTACACCTTTCACCACTTACAAAACCTGACTCTAGATGGATAAAGGATTTACATCTAAGACGAGAAATGATTAAAATCTTAGAAGAAAGTGTGGGAAATTTCTTGATTATGTTTGACTGGGGAAAGCTTTTATGACAAAGACTTCAGCAGCCTTTACAACAACAAAAATTCACAAATGGGGCTTAATTAAGCTGAAAAACTTCTGCACAGCTAAGGATACAAGAAGCAAAGCAAAAATACCACCTTCAGAATAGGAAAAGGTATTTTCAGGGTATGAATCTGACAAAGAATTGATAACTAGAATCTACAGAGAGCTCAAATTATTCAACAAAACAAGACCCAACATTGGGCAAGAGATATGAATAGAATCTTCTCTGATGAAGGCAGAGGAATGGCTATCAAATATTTGAAAAAATCTTCATTGTCCCTGATCATCATCATCAGAGAAAAAGAAATCAAAACTACCCTGAGATGTCACCTATACCCAGTGAGAAATGCCCCCTTCACAAAGTCTCAAAGCTACTGATGCTGGGATGCATGTGGAGATAAGGTAACACTTTTATGCTGTTGGTGGGACGGCAAACTAACACAACCCTTTTGTAAGGAAGTATGGAGAATCCTCAAAGACCTCAATTTACACCTTCTATTTTATCCTCCAATCCCATTACTAGGCATCTACTCAGAAGGAAAAAAAATCATTTTATCATAAGGACATTTGCACTAGACTGCTTATTGCAGCCCAATTTGTAATCACCAAAACGTGGAAGTAATCTAAATGCCTACTAACCCAGGAATGGACTAACAAGCTGTGGTGTATAGATATACCATGGAATACTTAAAGATCTTAAATGGCTTTTTCAGCCATTTAAAAAGAT
Organism: Galago senegalensis; assembly: GCA_963575145.1. Lineage (NCBI taxonomy): Eukaryota > Metazoa > Chordata > Mammalia > Primates > Galagidae > Galago > Galago senegalensis. The sequence continues at coordinate 6,828 of CAUYTI010105526.1, read as the reverse complement.
GGACCTTAATTGGCATTTTCAGCCATTTATATCTTTTGTATTAACGTGGTTAGAGTTGAACCACATTCTTCTCAGTAAAGTAGCACAAGAATGGAGTAGCAAGAATGCAATGCAATCCATTCTAATATGAATCCAGTAGACAATCTAATACACACCCACATAAGAGAAAAACTCAAATCAATTCAAGGTGGGGTGTGGGGAAATGAGGGAGCAAGGGGATGAAGGGTAGGGACAGGACACAACTGTAAGAGGGACTTTACCTAACAAATTCAAGCAGTGTAACCTAATTCTTTGCACCCTCAATGAATCTGAAACAATAATGAATAAATAAATAAATAAATAAATAAATAAAGGATCTGTGCCTGTGGCTCAAGTGGCTAGGGCACCAGCCACATACACCTGAGCTACCGGGTGTGAATCTAGCCTGGGTCCGCCAAACAACAATAGCTGCAACCAAAAAATAGCTGGGCACCTTGTAGTCTCAGCTACTTGGGAGGTGGAAGCAGGAGAATCTCTTGAGCCCAGGAATTGGAGGTTGCTGTGAGCTATGATGCCACAGCACTCTACCCAGGGTGACAGCTTGAGGTTGTGTCTCAAAAAAAAAAAAAATACATATATATATATATGAAAAAGCCCTATTTAGAGAATGATGTCATTTGAATCACATAAAAATATGATCGACCTAGGAGTTAGTATAATGTTAAAAATGCATTAAACCTCTGGTTGCTATAATGGCATAAATTAATCTTCATGTGACTACAGTATTTTCAAATTAAAATAATCATACCTTTATTTGAAGTAAAGGTTCTTCTCTATAAAACATAATGACACTAGGAAAACAAATATAACAGTAAAGTAGACAGAATGACACTAGGAAAACAAATATAACAGTAAAGTAGAAAAGGGAAGAATAAAAGGAAACTAAAAAAATAAAATAAAATTCATTCTATTTTAGGTGGTGCCCAATTCTAAAATTGCAAATAAAAGCTAATTAAGATCTTTAAATTTGCTACAATTTTGTCTCTGAACAGTATTTGGTGACCACAATGGAACCCCAAAACTCTCCTGGTAATATCCGAGACCCCTTGCGGAGTAGGAGAGGTCCTGCTGCCCCCTCAGATATACCCCGTGTTTCTCAGGGAGAGCTGAATGCTGTCGGCTCCTCTTGGGTCCCACCATGCTATTTTTTGCATTACTCTTTCTGATCTTTTTGGCTTTTGAATCCAGTGTTACTTTGTACTGTGTGAGAGCCTAGGTTCTTTGGGGTTTGTGGTGAACAGCCAGAGTGGAAGTCACACCAGGAGGGCCAGGTCCTGTTGGAAGGCCTCAGGTGTTTTGCTGTATTAAACAGAAAATGGAAGTAAATGACAATTACTGGAGGGAACGTGAACCTTGGCTTTGGAAATTTACAGGGGTTTTGTGTTCTATCTTTTTTGGTTTCTTTTTCATGCATGCTTAGGTAAAGGAAAATCATTGGCTAAGTTGGTCACGGGGGATCTCAGAGCCAAAGCCACAACTTGGCTGGTATAGTCAGGCATGTCAGAGGTATCAGTACAGTTGCCAACAAAAAATTAGACTCCCAGATTAGGACAAATTAGTTGCGATAGGTCACTCACCAGAAAAGGAAACAGTGTGCAGTAAGTAACACCATGAGAGTATCACACTCCCCAACCCCAATGCATTTCCATCTTGAGCTTTTATCTCTGCTTTAAGAGACCAAAGAGCCAACATAAAAATGGGATTCTTGGGCAGTGCCTGTAGCTCAGTGAATAGGGTGCTAGCCCCATATACCAAGGGTGGCGGGTTCCCAGCCTGGCCAAACTGCAACAACAACAAAAAATAAATAAATTAAAATAAAATAAATTATATAAGAATTCATGGTAAATATAATAATAAATAAATATATTAAAAAATGGGATTCTTAATTTCTAAGGAACTGAGCACTTTATCCTCTGGTTATACTTGCTTTTTTTACAGCTGCAAATTCTATTAAAAAATGGCAAAATTTTGCTAAAGGTAATTTAGAATTATAATGGGTATATATGGAAACTTCCAGAGGCAGAGCAGTCTTCTTTAAGAAGTGCCTTTAAGGCCAGCATGGTAGCTCACACCTGTAATCTTAACCCTCTGAGAGGCCTAGGAAGGTGTATTGCTTGAGCCTCAGGTGTTGGAAACCAGCCTGAGCTGGAGAGAGACCCCGGCCTCTAAAAAAAGCTGGGCGTTGTGGTGGGTGCCTGTAGTCCCAGCTACTCGGGAGGCTGAGGCAAGAGAATAGTCACTTGAGCCCATGAGTTTAATGTTTCTGTGAGCTATGACATCATGACACTCTACCAAAGGCAATACAGTGAGACTCTGTTCCCCCCACCCCTGCAAAAAGTGACTTTACCATGTGGAAGCTTTTAAGTTAATCATGTCGTTTTTTTTTTTTTTTTAAATATTGCTACAATTGACCATTAGTAGTTGATACTAATTTGAAACAAGTAGATGAGTAATTATAGGCCCACATGAGAGGAAAAACACAATTAAATTCAAGAAACAGGGAGCGGGAAAATGAGGGTGGGGGACTCGGTAAGCCCCCATCTAACAGGTACAAAGTCGGGGTACATGGCACACCTCCTGCGTGAAGGCCTCAAATACAATTGGACTTTTCCTAAGAAATCCAAACTGCAACCTAATCGTATGCACCCTTATGTTAACCTAAAATTTTTAAAGACGTGCCTTCAAAAATGAAAGCTATCAACTTAAGCTAATCCAGGGACACCTATTAGTATGCATAAGTTTCTAAAAATGTCAACTTTTTTTAAAGTTTCTTTACAAAAGACAAATGAAAAGCTTATAGGACTAATTGATAAGAACATTGAATTTACAAACCTTTAACTAACTTACCATCCCAATCTGAAGGTGAAAAGAGAATTAGATAAAACATTTTAGGCCCTCAGGTTGATACAGGACAGGTGGTGCCGACCTGCCACCTTAGCCACGGTGTTGGTCCAGCAGCAGCCAGAAGAGGAACCAGTGGGCTTGAAGGTAGGCAGGGGTGTCCCAGGAGGCTCAGGTAACCGGAGGGGCCAAGGGGCCAGACAACTCCGGGGTAGACCCCGGTGCCTTGGTGTCTCCTTCCCTGTGCACTTCTGGCTGAAGGGGAAACCCCACCTTTTCTAGGGCTGGTCAATTTCAAGGCCAAGTTTCCAAGGAGAGTTCTGTCCCCTGCTGCTAAATGTAAGGCTGGCTATAACTTTAGAAGACCTATGCCCTAAAGTAAACATTGAGTTCCAGCAAAATAACCCCCTGTGACTATACATACCCCTGAGCAGAGCCCCGGACAGACTCGGAGAGGGAGCAATAGCACTGGTTCCTCAACCTGGGTCCTCTCTGCCAGGAGTGCTGGCGTTTTTTCTATTTTTTGTTTCCATAAATAAATCCTGTCTTACCACTGATCTGTGGTCCATGGATGCATTCTTTGAATCATGAGACCAAGAACCTAAACTCCACAGGTATCATATTTGGTGACCTTGAAGGGACTGAAGACAAAATTCCAGTGTCAAGGTCAATCATGTTGGCTTCTTTTTTCAGAGAGATCCATGCCAAGTGCAGGTATAAAAATGCTTTCTTTGCCCTATTCCTTAATGAGCTTTGGCCTAAATGTAGTAAGTTAGCTAAGAAACAAGCTAAATTGAAAAAATAAATGAGGAGAATGAAGGATAATAGCCAAATCCTCAAAGAGGCTAGTAATAGCCAGCATTATAAGAAAGTCCCTGCTTTAGGCTTTGCACGTGAAGTAACTTTGAAATAACCAATCTGCTTTTTGTTCTCTATTTCTGCTTCTCTCAGCCTTTTTCTGTTTATAATGCCAAACTCCTCTGCTCAGCTCATTGGAGCGTTAATTCAATTTTATAGGATATAGTATTGCACAAGTCTAGAGTCACAAATACAGTCAATTAAGATCTTTAAACTAAATTTGTTGTAATGATGTCTTTTAATAGAACCCTGGTAAGACAATGACTGGTTAGGATTAAGGTGATCTTTCAACAGGCCTAGGCAGTTGGTTATGCCTTCCCGATACTAACTATAGTATCAGGGGTGCTGAGAATGAGAAAAGCAGCTCTGAAAATGACGAACACTTGATTTAGTTTCATGAACTTGGCAGGAAAACTGAAAATAAGCCAGGACTATTGCAATGCCCATTCTCCCATGCTTACTGAATTTAGGTGGCCAGGGAATGTTTGTGAAAGGTGTTCCGGATGAGGAAGTTTTGTGATAATGGAGTAGTTTTCCTTCCCAGTATTTAATTAGTTTCTTTAATTTTTCTAATTTTGATTCTATCCTTCCTTCTTAAATTTAGAAGTTGACTTACAATCTTTGTCCTTATATTGCATATGAATAAATAATAAAACTATGTAGAAAAGTAGCAAGTATTTTTTTATGATTATCACCCGTATTTTATGTGATCAAAGGAAGAAAACACGCTAGCTAAAAAAAATCACTTTTATCTGTCTGTATTTTTACTTTCTGAAAGCTTTTGATCACACTATGCCAATCTCTAGACATTTTTTTCCTTTTAGTAATCAGATTCTCCATCTTTATTCAACAATGCCCATTCTGTTACCAGATGTGCCACATCTAAAGAGAATTGCTCTGCCTCTGTTATTTAGAGTGGAAAAGGATTTATTTATCTTTAATATTTTTGAAACAATTTTGCATAAAATACTCAGTGATGATGGGCCTGGCAATGATCAGGTGAAACAAAAATGGTTTTGTTTTCTCGTTTATTTAAAAGTTGGTCGTGATTCTGCAGAATTCATTTCAGTCTTTGTTCAGGTAAAATACCCTTTGTGCCTTTCATATAGCAAAGAATAAATCCTAGCTTCACAAAAAAGAAAGATGTTAACTCTGTTAAATGCAAGTATTGTGCTAACACAGGGAGAGAGAAGGGAGTAAGTACCCTGACATCTCCCTCCTCCTGACCTTAGATTTGCTGTTGCTGATTCTTTTTGTGCTGGCCCCATCAGGGAGTCTGATGAGGAGCTCACACCTTAATGATCAATATGCAGGGCACAGAATCAGGTGGAGTGGGCATGTGCCTTCAAATGGCTAACCACCAGCACAGATGGGTCGAACAATGGATTAGATGCAATTTAAAGGATAATTAGTGATTTAGGAAATAAGTCTGAAAAAATTGCCCACTAGCACAGAGAGTCATGGATTTGGAAAAGAAGAAATGATACCGGACTTTCAGGTTCTTGGTCTCGGTGATTTGAAGAATAAATCCGTGAACCACAGATCACTGGCAAGATAGAATTTGTTTATAGAAAAAGAATACAAGAACACTAAAGTTCCTGGTAGGGAGAGAAAACCCAAGTCGGGAGAGAAAGGCTCTCTCCATTTTTCTCTCTCTGTCTCTCTCCCTCTAAGGGTATATATAGGTGCATGAGTTCCTTCTATATGAGGCCAGGAAATGAATTCCCTCCTGCTGGGGCAAGGTGAATGAATGTACTAATAAATGGACATAGTTCCTTCCACTGGGGCAAGGTGAATGAATGTACTAATGAATGGACACTGTCTATTCACGGAACTGAGGCCTAGGAAATTTACATGAAATTGACCTAGGCATAGGAAATGGGGGTTCCTATTCAGTCATAAGTGTAAAGGGAAGGAGACACCAAGGCGCGGTGTCTCCCCAGCAGTTGTCTGGTCCCTTTGGCTACTGGAGTCTCTGGTGGGGGAGGGAGGTTCCCCCCTAGAGGGAGGCTCCCCCCGAGCCCCCTTGCCTACCCTCTAGCCCGCTGGTTCCTCTGCCGGCTGCCACCGGGCCAACACCACCAAGGTGGAGGTAGCGGGTCCTCCAGCCCTGCTCAGCTGAGCTAGCTGGGGCACCTCCTGTCCTGTATCAGAAAGATAAGTAAACAAAATGAAGACTGCAATGAACAAATGTTTTATATTTCTAATAAGTATCCTAGAGGTGGAGGTAGGGGAAATATTAAATGAGATGACAATAGAAGTAATAATCATTCAATAATAACAGTGAACACATACATAGCATTCACTATGCGCCAGGTATTGCTCATGGCACTGGGCATTCCTTAACTAATATAATCTTTATAGCAACCCTATGAGTCGTTATGACATGAATCCATAGATACAGGAAACACAATAATTATTGAGCAGTATAAATAAAGACTAAATTGACATCCAGACACCTTGTAGTCAAACTACAGAGCCCCAAGTAAAATAGAAGAGAAAAATAGCTAGAAGAAAAGACAGTGACAACAATGTGTAACAGAAGTTTTCAGCAGTAGACAGTGAAATAATCACGTGGATTTATAGAAAGAAAATAATTCTATACCTAGAATTAAGTATCCAGCAAAAACACGTCCAAGCATGAGGGAATTATAGTAATATTTTAATTGAATCCACTGACTTTTACTAAAGAACCTACAAAATAGATGTGTTGAAAGAGGAAGAAAAGTGACTCCAAAAATAAAGTCTAAGCGCAAGAAAAATTGTGCAAAAATTGGTAAACATTTGACTAAATTTAAACAAATATTGTTTTTATGAAGTAATAGTAATAATTTCTAATTTTGAGTGTAAAAGAGAATAAAATTAAAATACTTTACAATAATAGCTTGTAACTTACAAGAGGGTTGAGAGGAGTTAAACTTTCTTTTTTTTTTTGAGACAGAGCCTCAAGCTGTCCCCCTGGGTACAGTGTCGTGGCATTACAGCTCACAGCAACCTCCAACTCCTGGGCTCAAGTGAGTCTCTTGCCTCTGCCTCCCAAGTAGCTGGGACCACAGGCGCCTGCCACAACGCCCGGCTATTTTTTGGTTG
>CAUYTI010105522.1:0-24736 GCA_963575145.1 Galago senegalensis | reverse complement strand
GCCTCTGCCTCCCAAGTAGCTGGGACCACAGGCACCCGCCATAACGCCTGGCTATTTTTTGGTTGCAGCCATCATTGTTGTTTGGCGGGTCCGGGCTGGGGATTCGAACCCGCCACCTTAGGTGTACGTGGCTGGCGCCTTAGCCGGTTGAGCTATAGGTGCCGAGCCTATTTTTCACTTCTATTATCAATTGAATATTCATAGAAAAGTTGAAATCAGTGATAGCAAATATTACAATTTTTTTTTTTTAAGAGACAGAGTCTTACTTTGTCGCCCTCAGTAGAGTGCCATGGCATCTCAGGTCACAGCAACCTCAGCTCCAGGGCTTAGATGATTCTCTTGCCTCAGCCTCCTGAGTAGCTGGGACTACAGGTGCCCACCACAACACCCAGCTATTTTTTGTTGCAGTTGGGCTGGGGCCGGCCTTGAACCTGCCACCCTCCATACATGGGGCTGGCGCCCTACCCACTGAGCCACAGGCCGCGCCCCAAATATTACAAAGTTTTAAATATTAGGTAAATTTGTTTCAATCTTTTAGAGCATTGTATCATTATCCTAAGTACATGTGTGTTCATATGAAAATAAAAATATGAACTTACCCCATGGAAAGATGAGGGGATGGCATGGCCACTACAAAAGGAGCACCCCAGGGCTGTGGTATAGACTCAGCTCCTGGGAGTGGGAGCCTGAACACTCCCTGGTAGTCCCCTAAGGCAGCAGTGTGTGCCTCCCAAGAGGATCTTAGGTGTGCCACAATGTTAAAGATCACTAATTAAATTACTTTCAAAAGCAGTTCAAAGTACAGTCAGCATATTCTCATTTCTTCTCTTTTTTTTTTTTGACCAACATAATTTAAGTGTGCCATAAAAGTTTAACTTGGATTCAAGTGTGCCATGAGATTAAAAAAGGTTGAAAAATACTGCCCTAAGGTAACAGAAAATAATACAATAAAATATTCCATAATGAATGGGGGGAAATGTCTGAGTTTCCCAGCGGCCTCTACCCCTGGTGAAAGTTGTGACGCTGGGCAGCTACAGCCGGACATCCCAGCACACAGTTGGGAGCTGAGGGATGGGGCTCCTGGAAAGTGCCGCACTGGCTATTCCCAGAGGATATGTGTACAACTAACCTGGCTGGTTTAATCTAACAATTTTAAAACACGATGCCATTTTTTACCCACCAAATTGGCAAAGATGAAAAGATGGCATGCAGCATTGATGAAAGTTTAGAGAATAAGCATCTTCCCACTTCTCTCAGCAAGGTCGATAGTGCGACTCATTTAAAGGGTGATTTGAAACTGTCTAGCCAATTAAATAACCCAGAACTCTTAGATGAGCAACTCTACTTCTCAGAACGGTATTCCAGAGACATGCACAGCTCAAAGTCAGGGTCTGTGAAACACCGAGTGGACCACAAGCAGATCAGATGTGAAATAACAATCCTTTATATAACGGAACAGATGTGCCCGCTGGAGAGTGGAAGTCACGTGAGTGCTGACTGGCACTGTCTCCAAGTTTTATTAAGTTTAAATGAACAACAACTAGAAATAGAATAGCATAGACAATAGCCCCATTTTTATCTTTTTTTTTTTTTTGAGACAGAGTCTCATATGTCACCCTTGGTAGAGTGCTGTGGCATCACAGCTCACAGCAATCTCAAACTCTTGGGCTTAAGCGATTCTCTTGTCTCAGCCTCCCAAGCAGCTGGGACTACAGGCATGGGCCACAATGCCGGCTATTTTTTTATTGCAGTTGTCATTGTTCAGCAGGCCCGGGCTGGGTTTGAACCTGCCAGCCTGGGTGTGTGTAGCTGGAGCCCTAACCACTGAGCTACGGATGCTGAGCCCACATTTTTATTATCTTTTAAAAAGAAAAATTTCATATTCATTATAAACTATTGAGGTTAATTATCTCTGGGAGTGAAGTTTACATTCAATGAGGAGAGGGAGAGAAGAAGAAAGGAGAAAGAAACTTTTTAGAGACAACATGAATAGACACAAAAGCTCAGAATGTTCACACAAAATCACTAGGAAATATAAGACTATATCTTTCCCCCAGCAGCCACAAGAAATCCAATCACACTTTTTTAGTAGAAACAAAGTCTCTCTCTTCCTCAGGCTAGCCTCAAACTCCTCAGCTCAGGCAGTCCACCCACCTTGGCCTCCCTGTGCCGAGGCTACAGGCGTCAGTGGCTACACTGACCTAGACCCTCTCATACTTATGTGAAATGTTATATTATTAAAATTCCGAGTTGTATTTTCAGATATGTGCTCTTTAGAGATAACGGAGCTACAAAAATCATTACCTCATTTATTCAAGAAACCCCAAAATGCCAACCATTAAGTCCCATGTGTACGTGAGTAGATTTCTCAGGGGTCCCAGTGCTGTGTTTGGTGATGACCCCTGCCCAGCCCCTGCAGAATGGGAGACACAGTGGGACTGCAGAGAGCGAGTCCTGGCTGCCTACATTCTCCACAGGGCTTTCTCCTGCCCCTTCCTGTTGGTCCCATAACTCCTTCCTTCCTGTCCCTTCAGGCCCAGGGATGGTGACACTTCAGCTACTGAATTCTCCCTTGTGCACAGCCTTGTATTTCCTGTGATATACTCTTATGAAATTTCTCACTTGCAGTACCATTTGCTTCTTGTTTGGACATGGCCTAGTGGAGCAGGAGGCTTCTCTGTCCAGAGACTTCTGACAGTGACCTCCGAGTGAAATGAAGTAAATGGAGGCCCAGGCAGCCCCCTCCACTCTCCTGAGCCACCGGCTGCAGTGACTGGCGAGAGGGCTGATCTGAGTACTGTACAGAGTCCAGGCCTCCCACGCCCCTGTCTCTTCTCTGCTCAGGTGTTTCCTAAGAAAGCCCTTCCCCTTTCTCTCCATTAATCTGACTCCACTTATGCTCCCAAACTTCTCACAAGCCAAGCCCGTGTGACCAGATCGTAGCCACCCCTTAGCCCCACATCCCTAGCATTCCACCTGGTTTGACTGTTCCTTGTTTTTAGCTTTCTTTATTTGTGTCTATGACCTCTCTCCTCACCTGGGATACGAACCTCCCTAAGTTTGGGGATCCTTATAAGTAGAGCGTTGGACTTCCACAGACTTGAAGTGAGATATAGGAGGTATAGATCTGGATGTGGGATTGATATTCTGAGTCCAATAGTTCCTAGTAATCCAACTTCTAACAAAATGATACATAGGGAAGATGGTTCAGAATTCAGAGTTTTAAGCCCCAGGAAGTGTGCTTCTAATTTCCCTAGAAAGACTGAAAATATCAATTCAACTTAACATTCACTGAAAAATCTAGTACAGTAAACATTGTCAGGTACTAGAATATTTTTAAAGTATGGTTTCTATCATCAAGAAGCTCATGGTATCACAGAAAGGGAAGACGCACAGGAAGGCAGAACGTGCTGAATCCATCAAACAGCATCATCCTAAAGAAACTGACAAACCCTGAGAGTCCTGAGAGGTTCCGGAACGTGGCAGGGACCAAGGCCAATGTTTAAGCCTGATGCAGCTGGCATGGTGCTTTGGGAGGTGAATCGGGTGTGAGTTGTGCCACTGGGCAAAAGTGAACAGAAAGTCACAGATGGGCTGGAGGCAGCTGGTAAGAGAAGACCTTTGCTGGTCTCTTGCATTTCTGTGCATCTAACTAGCAGAAGAAGTGACTGTCTTTATTTTGGACGACCTATGCAATCATGTGTGTGTAGCAACCAACCTATAAATACAGAGAGATCGCACTCTGGAGTGAAGAGCTGGGATGCTTCCTGCCTGTATAATAGTTTGTATTTTCTAAGTTCAGAAGTCCTCTCCTGACATACATCACTGCATATACATGTGTTGCCAGACACTTTTCAGTTGCCTGTGGGAATTGAGGCTTCAAGCACTGGCCTCAGATAGGCTGATGCTCACTGCCTGCTGTGGCGTGAGTACCAAAGTCCTTTGTGTTTGACCTGAGTCTCTGGTTTCCTGCTGGCATCCATGACACTGTGCCAGGCTAACTTATTAGTTTACAGGTAGGGTGAAAATCCAGGCTTTTTAAAGTTCCTGACAGAGACTACTGCACTATCCTTACAAAAGACACTGAGACTTACTCTGTTTCCTTAGCTATAGAGCACAGTTAACGACACTTGTTTTGCAGGGCTGCTGTGAGGCATAGCAATGCCCGCAAAGGGAAGATCGATTCTCTCTCAGCCAGTCAGAGTAGCAGGAATAGAAATAGAAGAGCAGTGGCACAGGGCAGAGTTTAGACATCAGACAGGCACAGGGGCAGGGTGAAGACATCTGAGCCAGTGGAGCAGTCACATACAGGGTCACAGGGGACAGGGGAGCTTTAGCAGAAGGTCACAATACTCAGGGTCCCAGCACATCGCCATCTTCACGGGGTAAGGAACTGCTTGGAAGCACTGTGCTGCTGTCGATAAAACTATTTTCCATGGAGGTAAAGGTTAAGAATTTGGATATGGGCTTGGCACCCGCAGCACAGTGGTTACAGCGTCAGCCACATACACCAAGGCTGGTGGTCCAAACCCAGTCAGGCCAGCTAAACAACAATGACAACTGCAACAAAAAACAGCCAGGTGTTGTGGTGGGCACCTGTAGTCCCAGCTACTTGGGAGGCTGAGGTAAGAGAATCACTTAAGCCCAATAGTTTGAGGTTGCTATGAGCTGTGATGCCGCAGCACTCTACCAAAGGTTGACATAGTGAGACTGTGTTTAAAAAAAAAAAAAATTCAGATATGGCTACACATGTGTCCTGGAAGTGAACAGTTAAGGAAAGGGTCAGGGGTGGTGGAATTTAGGGTTCTCCCTTTTGGAAATAGATTTACAGACAAAGGGAGGGGAGCCAAGAATTACCTATATGGTAAAGGAATGGAGGTGGAGACATCAGGGTGAACCCATGTTTAACTCAATATAGAGGTACATGGTTGCATTGGCAATAAAAAATAAATGTAGACTTTCTATTTCACTCAGCAATCCCACTACTGAGCATCTCCTCAAAGGAAAATAAGTTATTCCATCAAAAAGATGCCTACACTCAAATGTTTACTGCAGCACAATTCAGAATAGCAAAGATGTGGAAATCAATGTAATTAGTTTATGGAGTGTATAAAACAGTGACACATATATGCGTGCGCGCACACACACACACCCCTCAGAGTACTACTGAGCCACAGTAAGGAATGAAATAATAACTTTTGCAGCAACTCGGATGGAACCATTATCTGAAGTGTCTCAGGAAAACAAACACCATGTATTCTAATAACTGAGAGCTAAACAGTAGGTGCACATGGACACAAGGAGATGTAAGAAATTGGAAACCAAGAAAGGGGATGGGCTGGAGGGAGTGAAGAATAAGAACTTGCAGGAGAGGGGAGGGTGGAATGGCGGAGGGAGGGGGATTGGAGGGATCACTTCTGAGGTTTATCTTACAGGGGTACAAGCAAATCTTTCTAAGAGCAGAATGTGAATGTTTTAAAATAATAACTAAGAAAATGACATGAAGGCTATGTTAACCAGTTTGATGGAAGTGTTTCGGATTGTGTGTGAAAACCCACACTGTACCCCAGAAGCGCATTGATGTACACAGTTACCATTCAATAAAGAATAAAACAAAACAAAAAGAATAAAAACTTGCTGGTTGTGTACAATGAACACTATTTTGGCCACAGCAGGCTAAGAACCCTGACTTAAGCATTATACGATGTATCCACGTAAGAACAACTCTTGTACCCCCTTGATTAGAATTTTTTAAAAATAAATGTTTATAGATCAGTCTATAAAAGGTCTGTCTGGAAAGTATCCAGACACTATGTCTCCATTTTTCTCAGTACCTACTAGCTAGATGCTTTCTGGACAGGTGCAGGTTAGTTTCTGTGCTCTGTCGTCTGGGGAGAGCTGGAATCAATGGCATCCCAGTATCACGAGCACCACTAGACCTCAGAGCTGGGCTCATAATACGATTCTCCTGTAAAAGAGACCAGGGCTCCCTGAGGAATGGCTGATTCCAGGACTGGAGCAGGAGATACACAAGATGGTCCTGGCACACATCACAGTGCTGTGAAATAAAGAAAATCTCAGAAAACCAGAAGGACAGTGTTAAGGGTCTGTCAGTGGGACACAGGAGCCCCTGGAGAGTTCCCAGTGGCCACAGATGTAACAACTTGCTTACAAACAAAGCAGTACTGGACTGTAATTCAAGGCATAAGTAAATAAATTACTAACAATTGGAAAGAATAAACAAATTTATCTAGAAGAATTCCAAATATTTTCTATAGACACTCTGTCCTCAAGAAGGTGGGGCCCAGCTGCCCAGCCCTCAGCGTGGTTTGCACAGAGCGACCTTCTCCCACAGAGCACAGGGGAAGAGGAACTGGCCGTGGAGAAACCCGACAGGCACTGCTCAGCCCAGCAGCAACTCGCACTCACGGTCTGCTCTTGTGGCATCATGTGCTGGACAGGACAACTCAACTCTGTGCTATTTCTCCGCAAAACCCTTAACCCCAGTCAAGTCATGAGAGTAACATCAGACACATCCCAGGTGAGCACCAGCCTACAAAAAGCCTAACTGGTGGACCTCAGAACTGTCAAGATCATCAAAAAATGAGGACAGACCGAGAAACAGTAACAGCCAAGAGAGACTCTGGAGGCGTAATGACTGAAGGCAGGTGGTATCCTGGATCAGGTGCTGGGACGAAGAGGGACGTTAGAGAAAAGCTGAGGAAATCTAAATAAGGGATGGTTCTTACTTGATTTTAAAAAATCAACACTTTTATTAAAAAACTGCCCAATGTTATACCTATAAACTGAACAAATAAATGTTTAAGATATATAAACAATAAACAGAAGAATAATTTCTCAGTATTCTGGTTCCCTCAGTGGCAGACATTAAGTGGCAACCTGCCTTTGGGATTAACTATAAGCTGAATAATCAACGTGGCATGTGAGTGTTTTTATCCCTGGGGTTTCTAGGTCAGGCAGCACACAGAGAAACACACGGTTCTCTCTGGAGGGAGCTGCAGGTCCCCCCCCGCCCCCACACAGGAAAGAAAATAATATTTAGAAACAATGTCACGAATAATCTATCTTTGATATTCCATAAATTGATATTTTTAAACTGCAAAATGTCTTTCAAAGGCCATAATTTCCAAAGCACATAGCAATTTGGGAGAAGCAGAAGTTTTCATTTGTTTGCTCATAGTAGAGTTTATGCTCATTCTTAAAATAGTTATTTATTTTATCCAAAGTGAAAAAGAATAGTCAGTTTTCTGGTAATGCTGCTGCTGTTCCTGAAATGCTAATTCAGAAAAGTACTTGTACACAGCAACAGAGAAATTTAACCGACAATCTTCAGTGGGAACAACACACACGTACAACATGCACACATAGTGTCACACACCCACATGCACATGTGAACATACATGTACATACGTGAACATACTCACATAAAAACACATGATGCATGCAGGCACAACTATGCATATGAATGTATACTCACATAGGTGTCTGTGTGCACACATCAAAGCATGACTCACACATGTGCACACAGTCACACACATGTAGACATGTGGGCCACACGTTAGTGCATCCACACTAACACACATGTGTATGTGCACACCTGCATAGCAACGTGCACACAGACACAGGTTCATGTGCACACGTGCACTCACCCACACATGCAGGCACACTCACATGTTCATGAAACACCAACATGCACGTGTCTGTGTGCAAACACACACACCCAACACACACACACACACAGGGACACACACATACTCATATTTGAGTATAAAATGTCCTTGCCTGTGTCTCAACAAACTTGTTGTGTATTTCAAAGCACTATGAATCTGACAACTGAACTCTTTCTTACAGCATGAAAGTAGCCAGGACAATCTGTCACTGAACATGCACAGGTCCCCATGACTGTGCTAATTATCACATTCCCTGTGAGGAATCCCCATCCTACCATCTAATACCACAAATTAGTTTTCCTATATTTGTACTTTATATAACTGAAATCAAACAACATAGGCTCTCTTGTATCTGATTTATTTCACTCAACATCATATTCTTTAGATCAGTGATTTTCAACTGGTGCACTGTGAGAGGATCTTAGGTATGCTGTGAAAATTCTTAAAGGGCATCAATTAAGTTATTTTCAAAAGAAGTTCAAAGCACAGTAAGTCTATTCTTTCTTACTCCTTTGTGGTCAGCATAATTTAGTGTGCTGTGCAAGTTTGACTATGGGTTAAATGAGTGCGCTGTGAGATAAGAAAGGTTGAGGAACTCTGCTTCAGAGTCTTCTAGACTGCTGAATATTGTATCTCTGAATTTTACTGCTGCTAAGACCATTTTAACATAAAAATATGGCTGCATATCTGTTAGGGATATACCTAAGCATGAGACTCTGAGTATATAAATCATGCAAATTTTCATAATTGACACTCAGCCATTTTCAAGTGACAGAAGCAATCCACATTCCCATTAGTGTGTACGTAAGCACACGGAGCCCCACTTAATTCTCTGTTACACTGAGTTACTTTCATACACTGAGTCCTAGTCATTTCAAATCTTTACCAATATTTGCTACATCTCATCTTTTTCAATTTCATCATTTATATGAATGTGGTATAACATGACATTGTGGGTTTTTTATTATTAGATCATAACTGTACATTACTGCATTTATGGGGTACAATGTGCTGAATTTAGATTCTAGATTCTAGAATATTCACATCAAACTGGTCAACATATCATTCACCTCACTTATTCCATTGTTGTGTTTAGACATTTATACTTGACTGTTAATATATTTGACATGCACACTTTCAATATACCCACTAGGTGAGGTCCCACCAATTGCCCTCTCCTCCCATCTCCTCCCTCCCCTCCCCTCGCCCTACTACTCTCTCCTTTCTAGGCTATAATTGTGTTTAATCCTGTGTATGAAAGTGTGGGTGGTTATATATTAATTTCATAATAGTATTGAGTACTTGGGGTATTTTTTTCCATTCTTGAGATACTTTACTAAGGAGAATATGATCCCGCTCCATCCATGTGAATATAAAAGAGGTGAAGTCTCCATCTTTTTATTGCTGCATAATATTCCATGGTATACCACAGTTTGTTAATCCATTCATGGATGGGCACTTGGGCTGCTTCTAAGACTTGGCAATTATGCATTGGACAGCAATGAACATTCTTGTGCAAATGTCTTTGTTGTAGAGTGATTTTTGGTCATTAGGACATATACATAGTAGAGGAATTGCAGGATAGAACAGCAGGTCTACTTCTAGTTCCCTAAGTGTTCCCCAAACTTCTTTCCAGAAGGGACGTATTAGTTTTCATTCCCACCAGCAGGGCAGAAGTGTTCCGTTTTCTCCACATTCATGCCAACATCTGTAGTTTTGGGATTTTGTTATGTGGGCTACTCTTACTGGAGTTAGATGATATCTCAAAGTGGTTTTGATTTGCATTTCTCTGATGATTAAAGATGAAGAGCATTTTTTCATGTGTCTGTAGACCATGCACCTTTCTTCTGCAGAGAAGCTTCTGTTCAAGTCCCTTGCCCACAGTGAACTGAGATCACTTGTTCTTTTCTTGTTACTAAGTTTAACTTCTCTATGGATTCTGGTTATCAAACCTTTGTCAGAAACACAAGCTGCAAAAATCCTGTCCCATTCTGAGAGCTGTCTGCTTGCTTTACTTGCTGTGTTCTTGGCTGTGCAGGAGGTTTTTAGTTTGATCAGATCCCAGAAATGCATTTTTGGCGTTGCTTCAATTGCCTGGGGGGGGCGGGGGTCCTCCTCATGAAGTAGCCTCCCATGCCAATTTCTTCAAGTGTTTCTCCTGCACTCTCTCCCCAAATGTTAATAGTTTTATGTCTTAAATTTCAATCTTTTATCCAGTGAGAGTCAATTTTTGTTAATGGCGAAAGGTGTGAGTCCAGTTTTAGTCTCCTACAGGTCACCAGCCAATTCACCCAGCACCATTTGTTAAATAGGGAATCTTTCCCCCAAGTTATGTTCTTGATAGGCTTATCAAAGATCAAATGATGATAAGTAGCTGGGTTCATCTTTTGGTTCTCTATTCTGTTCCATACATCTACCTCTCTATTTTTGTGCCGGTACCATGCTGTTTTGATCACTATAGATTTATAGCATAGCCTGAGGTGTGGTAGCATGATTCCTCCTGATTTGTTTTTGTTTCTGAGTAATGTCTTGGCTATTCGAGGTTTTTTCTGATTCCATATAAAACGAAGTAATATCTTTTCCAGATCTTTAAAGTATGACAGTGGTGCTTTAATAGGGATTGCACTAAATTTATATATTGCTTTGGGTATTATGGGCATTTTAACAATGTTGATTCTTCCCAGCCATCAGCATGGTATGTTTTTCCATTTGTTAACATCTTCAGCTATTTCCTTTCTTAAAGTTTCATAGTTCTCCTTATAGAGATCTTTTGTGTCCTTTGTTAGGTAAATTCCCAGATATTTCATCTTCTTTGGTACTACTGTAAAAGGGATAGAGTCCTTGACTATTTATTCAGCTTGAGTGTTATTGGTATATATAAAAGCTACTGATTTGTGAGTATTGATTTTGTATCCTGAGACACTGCTATATTCCTTAATCACTTCTAAGAGTTTTATACTTGAGTCTCTGGGGTTTTCCAGGTATAAGATCATATCATCTGTGAAGAGTGAAAGTTTGATGTCCTCTGACCCTATTTGGATACCCTCGATTGCCTTCTCTTGACTGATTGTGATGGCTATGACTTCCATTACAATGTTCAAAAGTAGTGGAGACAATGGGTAACCTTGCCTGGCACCTGATCTGAATGGAAATGTTTTCAGTTTTATTCCACTCAATATGATATTGGCTGTGGGTTTGCTGTAGATGGCCTCTATCAGTTTAAGAAATATCCCTTCTATACCTATTTTCTCGCTTAAGAAAACAAGCATAGAAGGGACATTTCTTAAACTGAAATAATATGCTGGATATTATCAAAAGCTTTTTCTGCATCAATAGAGAGAATCATATGGTCTTTGTTTTTTCTTTTATTTATGTGGTGTGTTCTATTTATAGATTTATGTATATTGAACCAACCTTGAGACCCTGGGATAAAACCAACTTAGTCATGGAGTATAATTTGTTTGATGTGTTGTTGAATACTGTTTGCTAGGATCTTATTGAATATTTTTCCATCAATATTCATGAAAGATATTGGTCTATAATTTTCTTTCCTTGTTGGGTCTTTACCTGGTTTGGGGATCAGGTTGATATTTGCTTCAAAGAATGAGTTGGGAAGTAGTCCTCTTTTTTCTATTTTTTGGAAAAGTTTAAGTAATATAGGTACCAGTTCCTCTTTAAAGGTTTGGTAGAATTCTGATGTGAAGCTATCTGGTCCTGGACTTTTCTTTTTTGGGATATTTTGTATAGTTGATGCTATTTCAGTACTCGATAGAGGTCTATTCAACATTTCCAATTCTTTCTGGCTGAATCTAGGGAGGTAATGTGCTTCCAGGTATTGGTCTATTTCCTTCCGATTTTCATATTTCTGAGAAAAGAGTTTTTATAGCATTCATTAAGGATATTTTTAAATTCTGAAGTGTATGTTTTTATTTCACCTCTGTGATTTCTGATTGAAGATATTAGGGATTTTACCTTTCTATTTCTGTTCAGGTATGCCAAAGGTTTATCCATTTTGTTAAACTTTTCAAACAACCAACTTTTTGATTTGTTGATCTGTTGAATGATTCTTTTCTTTTCAATTTCATTTAATTCTGCTCTAATTTTGATTATTTCTTTTCTTCTGCTGAGTTTGGGGTTGGAACGCCCTTCCTTTTCCAGTTGCTTGAGATGTCCCATTAAGTTGTTGACTTCCTCTCTTTCCATTCTCTTGAGGAAGGCTTGCAATGCTATAAATTTCCCTCTTAGGACTGCCTTTGCATTATCCCAAAAGTTCTGATAAGTCATGTCTTCATTATTTTATTCCAAAAATTTGGTAATTTCCTTCTTAATCTCATCCATGACACAGCTATCATTCAGCATACGGTTATTTATCTTCCATGTCTTTGTAGATGGAAGAAATTGTAGGAGTATGAAGATACCTGTAGTTATTAAGTTCAACTTTTATTCCGTGATGGTCTGAGAAAATACAAGAAATAATTTCTATTCTTTTAAATCTGCTGAGGTTAGACTTGTGATCTAAGATGTGATCAATTTTGGAGGATGTTCCATGGGCTGATGAGAAGAATGTGTATTCAATTTTGTTGGGATAAAATGTTCTGTAGATGTCTGCTCAGTCCATTAGTTCTAGGGTCAGATTTAAGTCTAAAATTTCTTTGCTTCATTTGTTCTTGGAGGATCTATCCAACACTGCCAAAGGGGTATTAAAATCTCCAACTATTATGGTGGTGGAAGGTATCAAACCATTCATGTCTGTTAGGGTCTCCTTTATAAACTGAGGAGCATTCTGGTTGGGTGCATAAATGTTAATCATTACAATCTCTTCATGTTGAGTATTTGCCTTGACAACTATGTAGTGACCATCCTTATTTTTCATTACCTTTGTTGGTTTAAAGCCTATTGTATCTGTGAATAAAATTGCAGCCCCTGCTTTTTCTGATTTCCATTTGCCTCAATTATAGATGACTATCTCTTCACCCTGAGTCTATTTTTAGCCTTTAAGGTAACGTGAGATTTTTGTAGGGAGCAGATATCTGGTCTGAGTTTATGTAACTGGTCAGCCAACATGTGCCTCTTTAGAGGACAATTTAAACCATTCACATTAATTGAGAGAATTGATAAGACTGGTGGTGTCTTATGTGTCAAATTTTTTGAAAGTCCAGTGGACATTTTTAATCTCTTCCCCATTGTGGAAGTTGGGTTTTGATCAAAAATTTCTGAGTGAGCTTACTTTGGTGGTAGATCATTGTGCTGGTCATTGTGGTTCTGGAGAGCTGAAGATCTGAGAAATACAGTATAATTTCTACAACATGTGTATGTCATTAAAGTATTTGATTTCTCCATGACAAACGAAACTCATTAGCTGGGTACAGGATCCTGGGCTGAAAGTTGTTTTGTTTTAGGAGATCAAAGGTCTCTGACCATTCTCTTCTGTCTTGAAATGTTTCAGCAGAGAGATCTGCAGTCATTCTAATATTCTTCCCCTTGTAGGTTATGATTTTCTTACATCTGGCTGCTTCCAGGATTTTCTCCTTCATGTTAACTTTGGCAAAATTAATTACAATGTGTCTAGGAGATACTTTATTTGGATTGAGTCTTGCTTAGGTTCTGAAACTGTCTGCTATCTGGATTTCAGTATCTCTTGCCATGCTTTGGAAGTTCTCTAATATATATCTTGGAATAGGGCATATGTGCCTTTAGAAATATCTTCTTCTCCTTCAGGAATTCCCATAAGGCAAATATTTGCTCTTTTGGAGTGGTTCCACAACTCTTCTCAAGGAGTGATCCATTTTTACTCTTCATTTTTCTGCATCGTTGAGACAAAGCATTCAAGAGCTTTGTCTTCAGTGTCAGAGATCCTTTCTTCTGCCTGCTCTGTTCCATTACTGAAGGATTCTACTATATTTCTCAGATCTTTAAGGGCTGAAAATTCTTGCCTCAATGTGTCAAAATCTTTGGAAATTTTGTGTTTGAATTCATTAAATTCTTGAGACAACTTTTGAATTACTCCTTGAATTTCTAATTCCAACTTTACTTCCATTCTATTAATTTTATTCACCATCCAAATTATGAACTTGATTTCAGACATCTCAGCCATTTGTTTATAAATGAGATCTTCTGTTGTGTCCTCCTTGTCATTCCTCAGGGGAGTTGATCTTCTCTAATTATTCATTTTGCCAGAGATTTTTTTGCTGATTCTACCCCACAATTATTTTTCACTGTGTGGCTAGAGAAGCTAGTAAGGTGAAATTGGTTTGAGGGCTTCTGGAGTTAACCACCCCTTTACCAAATAGCTGGGACTGGTGACTGTGGTCTTTCCCTTGCAGCTTTGTGAAGGTCCCATTTAGTACTGCAGCCTGAGACTCTAGGGACCTGCTTGCTGTGATGGGGCTAGGCGACTCTGTCTTGTATTCAGCTAGTCTTTATCCAATTCTAGTGAATCAGTAGCTTCTGGCTGGAATCTCAGCTGGGGAGAAATACAAACAACTAAGACACCCTGCCCTGTCCCCCTGCTCCCCTGCCCCCATAGGCAACAACTGGAAGAGGAGACTCATACCCTCCCACTATAACACAGTCAGGGCACAGCCAGGTGATAGGCCCAGATCAAGAGTTCCAAATCAATTGTCCCAGTCAACACAAACACAGATCAAGTGGGAGAGATCAAAAGGTCTCCACCAACTAGATAGCAGGGGTGCAGTGGCAGTGCAAGTGATACTGGCTGTGGTGCTCCATGGAGTCAGAAAGGCTGACACAGTAAAAGGGTTAGTCCAGGGGGGGATGGTGCCTCCTTCCCCACCTTGCACCTCCATCACACCCAGTCACAGGTAACCCCATAGGGCTGTGGCCCAGTTCCCTGCAATAAGCAAATGTGCCAGGGATTTGCACCTGCCAGAGTCAAAAGGGAGCCAATGCCTCCTCAGCCAGGTCACCACACTCTGCCACCAGCTAAAGCCTGATTACCTCTGGTGCTCAATGGAAACTGGGGAGTGTTCCACCTGAGTTTGCTCCAAGCCTGAGGTTAACAAAGCAGCATATGTTTTTCTCCCTCAAAGACCGTGTCTCTGTCCCAGCAGCACTGCTCCTCCAGTACCCCTGCAGGGCCATGTCTGGCTTCCTCTGGCAGCCCACTGGATTGGGGAGGTGTCTCTCCAAAATTTGATCCCGGTGGGATCACTCTACTATCTCTGATACAGCATGGGAGGTGACTCTGTGCGGGTTCCTGCACCTCTACGCTGGTTCCCAAACCTCCACAGGGGTTCCTGAGCCTCTGCTCACTGCCCAGCTCCCCATGGCTCTGCCCGCCACTGCTTTACACTTTCGCAGAGGCAGGCTGACACCAGTAGAAAAAGTTCAGTAGCATGATCTTCCTATTACTTTCTTCCTGGAGCCAAGGTTAGAAATTCCTCCTGGCGTCTTTGAGCCAAACTACTGCTGCATTCAACCTGCTAGCCCTCCACTGTGTCACACTCAACCTCAGCAAAAAAGGGTGGGAAGAGAAAGAAAAATAAAGAAAAAAGAGGGAACCATATATATATATACACATACATATAAGAGGGAACTGTATAAGCATAGATAAAGGAAAATTAAATTGTTGGATCAAATTCAGGGGTGGGAGGGAAGAGGGATAAAGAAAGAAAACAGAAAGGCTACAAGCTGAGAATAAGAGAAAGACAAAACAAGAAACAGGGTGGTGGTAATATCTTGAGTGATGCCAGAGTTCTTTATACAGGAGAGATGGGATGAGTAGAAGGGACTCCATCAGCTGAGAGAATGCAGTGGAGTGTACTAGGGTGAGAGAATAGTTCAAGCTAGAATTCTGCAACCAAAACCAAAACAAAAAACAAATTAAAAGGATATAGAAGTCCTTGCTCTTATTGAATGTAAAAATGGAATATAGGAGAAGATCCAACGTTACAACTTAGCAAGAAGCAAAGCACATTGATACAAGACGTCAGAAAGGTAAACAAAACAAAACGGAAAAAGAAAATGCCAAGACAGCCTGATGTAAACACTCTCAGAAACCAATGAGGAAGGAAAGAAGAAAGACAAAAAAATAATAATAATGTAAGCTAAATTAAAAACAAGAGAAAAAAGGAAGAAAGGAAAAAGAAAAACAGAAAAATATATATACATATATAAATGACACAGGGAAGCGATTTCTGTAGTATATTTATGCTGCAATGTACTTCCTGGACACCAGGTGGCGCTGTGAATTTTGGGGACAAACAACACAGCTATTAACCCCTTTCTGGTTCTCAAGCTTAGAGCAGTTTGCCATCTTCTTTGTTCCTGGTGGTCACCACTCCACTTCAACACTCTGCCCCCACAGATCTGGGAGTCTACAGTTCCCTACAATTTCTCAGTGAGAGGCCCCTGCAATCATCTCCATGGGGAGCAGAGGTCCCTGGGCCTGGCCCGAGTGAAGGGCTGCTCCCTACAGGCAGAATGCACCCCACTGCATCCCAGGTCCCCAGCAAGATGCCCTCCAGCACTCTGGCCTGCTGTCCTCCACAGTGGACTGTCCCTGACCGGGAACGTTCCCCTGTACTGCTGTTGCTCCCATTGCCAATCCGCAGCGAGGCCACACAAGACAGCACCCCCGACTGGCCCCCCAATGCCACCAAAGCATGTCTAGAGCCTGTTATGGGTAAAGGGCCGCTTCCCGCCCGCGCCCGGCCAGATGTCCACTTATCCACGCTACTGGGACCTTTGTAGCTGTGGGTTTTCCTTGGTCTGGGAACTTTTCCCATATGGATGCTTTACTGGTTGCCACCCGCATTAGAGCCGCTGGAGTCAGCAATCCAATCTGGCCACCAAATTCCACTCGGGAAAGCACCGTCTAGTCTCCCAAAAGGAGCAGCCGTGCTACGACAGCCCCCGGCAGCCTGCCCACCGCCCCTGCAGTTGGGCAAGCCCGCTGAAACTTGCCCACACGTGATCATTGTCCGCAGCTTGGGTCAGATCCAGCCGTCCACAGCACACTGCATGCTCCGAGTCCCCACTGCACGCCAAGATTCCACACCAGGACAATCCAGCCTTCTCCCTCTGCACTTTGGTCTAGGAAGGTTCAGCTAACTGTCCTTCCCGTCTGCCATTATGCCCCTCCCGCAACATTGTGGTTTTTTAATTTGAATTTCCTCAAGACTAATAAAGTTCAGCACCTTTTCGTGTAATCACTTTCTGCTGGGTACTTTTCTGCTGAAATGACAACCAACCACATTGCTCATTTTTCTGTTAGGTTGCCTGGGATTCTTTCCAGACTGATTTGTAGGAGTTCTTTGTATGGGCTTACTAAGAAGCCTTTGTTGGATATGCATACTACAAATATCTTCTCCTACTTTGTAAGATGTCTTTTCTATTCTCTTAGTGGAAATATTTTATGATCAAAAGATCATCAATACAGTCTGATTTTTTTTCCTTTATGGCTAATGTTTTATAAATCCTGTCTATTAAACATTGTCCTATTGCAAGTTTGGTAATTATTTTTGCTTTCCTTTAAAAATTTTACATTTTACTTTTGACATTTAGATCTGTAATTCATACAGGAATGGTTTTTGTGTACAGAATCAGGTAAGAGCCAAGGTACATTTTCTTTCACGTAGACAGCAATTCACATGGGTGGCACCATATAATAAAAATAAAATTATTCCTCTCATCGCTGAACCATAGCGTCCCCATTACTGTAAAGAGAGAGCTGCATAGGTGTGAGTCTGTGTTGGGCTCTCTACTCTTCTCCACTGGCAAGTTTGTCTATCTTTGCACTAATTCCACACTGTCCTAATTATTAGAGTTTTCTAACATTTCTTTACATCTTCTAGTATAACCCTCAAGCACAAGCATTGCTTACTTATATGCTAACAGAAAAGAATAAAAAGAGAAGGAAGAAAGAAAAGAAGGGAGGGAGATAGAGAAGAAGGACGAAAGGAAGACAGGCCATAGACTTATTTGAAGGAGTTATTTATTGATTGCAGTGATTATTATGTTTGCTCTTATGATGACGGTCATTAAATTTTCCCCCAAATAATAAATCTTTCATAAACAAAAATTAACATAACATGTGTTTACCTAATACAAAAACAACCAACTGACAGAGAGAAAACTCTAACCATGTATCAAAAGAAAAAAAAAATTTAACACTTAAAAAGGTTTTTTACCTTTTTAATCAGTTATTTTAGCATCTTCTAGATATCATCTAAATGACTAATAAATAAATAGAACCAAGAAACACCTTTATTCAATTAACAAATTTAGCACTCTTCCTGCCTCCCTCAAAAACTCTACGTTCTATATTAGTTCACAGTACTAATTATCCTCAAAACTGTTGATAAATTAGTTCTGTAGCTACAACAATGAAAACAAAATGTAATATTGATTTATTTTCTAATTAAAATACTCATTTAGAAAGCATTTTAAAGGAACAAAATGGTTTACATGAGGGAGTTCAAAGTGTTTACGGAACTGCATGAGATAAGATAATGAATCTCATCAGGAACTTTAGACTATGAATAATAATCTATGCATACTCCTTAAACTTCACAAGCTCAAAGAATAACTTAGCTGTTCTAGTAACAAAACACATCTTGATAAATTTTAATACTTTTGAACTTTGAGGTGCTATGAAGTGTGCAGCCTCTGATGTGATGCACAGAATGAGGGCCCATGATCGGGGCCTTGCTTCTGAGGCAGTTAAGTGAAGACTGGCTGACGTGAAGGTGGGAAATAATTAAAACCGAGTGGTACTGACTTGTGCAAAGTTAAATTTTGAAAGCCCAATTTTTTCTGAGTAAATAAAATTTCAATATAAAAACATTAGTTTGTCAAAAAAATAGTTTGTGGCAAGAGGGGCCAAGATGGTGGACTGTGGGCAGCCTACACACAGTGCTCTCTGGGAGAGGATCAAAGGCTGAAAGCAGGTCTTCAGCTATAGGTGGGCTGTCTTGGAAAAAGCATTGTGAATCACCAGAGAAGCCACTGCAGACAATCAGAATGGAGAGGGAGGCAGGATGATCAGCTCTACAAGATAAGAAGGTACCTGGGGCGAGCGTCCACCAGTGGGGAAAGGTCAGAGGAGAGAACCCAGAGGCTCCAAACTCTCCCTGTGGCCACTACCACCTGTGCTGTGCGGGGACCTGCCCACCACAGCAGGCCTCCAAACTGATCAGGGAGTAGACCCACAGGTTCCATTCCCAGGTCACTCAGGTGCTCTCAGGCCTAGAGCACAAGGGGTTGGCTTCGCTGCAGTTACATCCACATACCTGCCAGGCCAGGGAAGGGATAGGGAAGAGAGATATCTTGTGCACCCCATAGTTGGGGGCTGTGCACTGCACCACCACCACCAGGGGATTAGAGAAGAACAGGTGGCTCACTGCCACCTGAAAAGTGCTACAGCCAGAACTGTGTAGCAAGAAAGCCCCATATTCCCAGTGCCCACTTGTAGCCCTATGACATTACCCAAAGACCTGCTAGCCACACCTGTTGCCATTACCCCTGGACCAGAGGTGCAGCAAATACCCATATCACTTACATCCATGGCCATCAACAGGATAACCTTACCCAGCCAGACAGAGGGGTACACTGCCACCACAGCAGGAAGACCTGGGCAGACCCATCTCCCATACCACCAGCTTCCACGGAGAGCAACTCACCCAGCCTCCTGCCTGAGCTTTGCACAGTGTCCTCAGGGACCAATCCACCATCCTGCACAACTATCCCCCAGCACCAGCTTGGACTAAGGCAACTACAGGGAATAGAACAACACAGGACAACACCTGTGTTAGTCTCTCATTGCATCTGCTTCTCTCCTGGTGGGTCAGCCTTCTGAAATAGGATCACATGTGCACATCAAGAGAACTCCCTACCAAAGAGGTTAGGTCCACAGGAATTTAACTGTCCTGAGCTGACAGAAGAAGTTTCAGATGAGAAGGAACCAGTATAAGAACACTGGCAAAATGAAAAAACAAGCTAGTTTCACAGCCCTTAAGGCTCACAATAGGTTTATATTGATGGATGTCAGCCAAAAGGAAAGCCTCAAAATGTCAGATAAGGAGTCAAGTTATAAATGGGATTGATGAGAAAGTTAAAAGCCAAAAAAGTATTAAGGAATGAAAACTTCTCTAAAGAGACAGACAATATAAGAAAACATTTCACAGAACCTAAGGGAATGAAGGAGTCATTTAGGGAACTTCAAAATATAGCAGAAAGCTTTAACATAGGCCAGAAAAGCAGAAGAAAGCATTTCAGAGATGAAAATAAGGTTTTAGAATCTTCCCAGCCAATCAAAATTTCCCTCAGGGAAATATGGAACTATGAAAAGTGAGCTAATACAAGAACACAGATATTGCTGAAGGAAAACAAGAAAAGCAGAAAGTATACAAAATCTATTTGAGTGAATTATTAAAGAAAAGTTTCCTGATATCACCAGAGAATCAGGTGTCCAGATACAAGATGGTCATTAAACACTGGGAAGATTCATTGCAAATAGGACATTGCCAAGACAGAGTCACCAGTCTGGCCAAAGTCAAAGTGAAGGACAAGCTGCATGATAAAGCAACAACTAACTTCAAATGAAGTCTTTGCCAGACAAGCAAACACTAAGGGAATGTTCCTCTATTAGACTGGCCCTATGGTACATGCTCAAAAGTATACTACACATGGATCAGACACCCACCAGGGTAAAAATACTGAAAACCTACAAGTCACAGCTCGTATAAGACAGTAGCACAAAAAAATAATAAAAATAAACCAATGCAGCAAGATTTCAGTGAACATGATTAACAGAACAATATCTCACATACATATATGAATACTAATAGTGAATTTAAGCAGTCTTAATGCTTCCTTTAAAAGACACAGTTTGGCTGAATGGATGTAAAAACACAACCCAAGTCTATGCTGTCTCCAAGAAACCCATCTAACCTTGAAGAACTCCCATAAACTCAAGGTAAAAAGAAATAAAAAAAAAAATGCCATGCAGATGGCAACTAAAAGCAGGCAGGTGTAGTTATTCTCATGTCAGATAAGATAGCCTTTAACTCAACAATAGTTTTTTAAAAAGATAAAGGTGGTCATTATATTATACAATGATTAAGGGAACAATTCAGCAAAATATATAAAAATTCTAAATATATACACATCTAATACAGGTCCTCCCCAATTCATTAAACAAAGTCTACTAGATCTAAGCAAAGAAATAAAAGGTATCATCATAATTGCTAGGGACTTCAAAACCCCACTGACAGAACTGTACAGATTGCCAAAGCTGAAAATCAGTAAAGAAACACTGGAGTTACGTAAGACTCTAGAATATATGAAGCTAACAGACATTTATGAAACAATCTAACAAAAATATACAGAATACACATTCTTCTCAACAGCACCTGGCACACTCTGTAGCTCATATATTAGGCCACAAAACAAGTTTTAGCAAATTAAAAAAAAAAATGCAATCATCATGTGTGTCTTCTCAGACCATAAAGGAATAAAACTAGCAATTAAGTCCAAGAGAAACACAAATCTACACAAAGTATGGAAATTAAACAATCTGATGCTGAACAATCTTCAGATCAATGATGAAATTGAGATGGAAATCAAAAGATTCTTCAAACTGAATAACAAAGGGGACATAAACGTCCAAAGTCTATGGGTTATAGAAAAAGCAGTGCTAAACTAAAGGGGAAATTCATAGCCTTAAATGCTTGCATCAAAAACAAGAAAGGTAAAAAATTAACAAACTATTGTTACATCTTAAGGAACTAACTTAGCAAACTATGGTCACATCTCCACGAACTAGAAAAAGAAGAACAAACCAAACCCAAAGCCAGCAGAAGAAAATAACTAAGCTCAGAGCAAAACTAAAAAAAGAAACCAAATAACACAAAAGAGCAATGACATAAAAGGTTAGGTTTTTTAAAAAAGATAAATGAAAGTGATAGATCATAGGTCACGAGCCAGATTAACCAAAAATATAAGAAAAAGGATTCAAATAAGCTCAATCAGAAATGACAGAGAAGACATTACAACTGATAAAATAGAAATATCATCCATGACTAATACAAAAATCTTGATGCACACAAACTAGAAAACTTAGAGAAAATGGATAAATTCCTGGAAACATACAACCTCCCAACCTGAATCAAAAGAAATAAAATTCCTGAACACATCAATAAAGGGAGCACCAAGATTGAAGCAATAATAAAAATTTCCTAACACCAAAAAAAAACAAAAACAAAAAACAGACTAGACAGATTTACAGCTTAATTCTACCAGACCTGTAATGAACTGTTGAATATTAAGGGAATCCTGATACTGATTCTGTGAAGCCCATATCACCTCAATACTGAAGCCAGGAAAAGACACAATATAAAAAAAGAAAAATGTCCTTATGAATATACGTACAAAAGTCCTCAAGAAAATACTAGTAAACTAAATTCAACAACACATCAAACAAAATAATTCGCTACGTTCAAGTGGGTTTCATCCCAGCCATGCAAGGATGGTTCAATATACACATGTCAGTAAATGGGATTTACCCCATAAATAGAAGTAAAAAACATGTGATCATCTCAACAGGTGCAGAAAAGCATTCCAAAATTCCAGCATCCTTTCATGATAAAAACACTCAACAAATAGAAGAACCTCAAAATCAGAAGAGCCATATATGACAAACTCACAGTCAACCTCACACCGAATGGGGAAGAATTGATAACATCCCCCCAAGGCCTGGAATGAGACAAGGGTGCTGACCATCACCACTTTCATTTGAAAGTCTCAGCAGAACAAACAGTCAAAAGAGAGAAATAAGGGTATCCAAATCAGGAAAGAGGAGGTCATACTCTCCTTTGTGCCAACAAGATGAGCTTGGATTTTTAAAACCCTAAAGACTCAACCAAAAAACTCTTAGAATTGATGAATAAACTCAGCAAAGTCTCAGGTTATAAAATCAATATACACAAATCAGTAGCATTTCTATGTACTGATAACAGTCAAGCAGAGCTTTGAATTAAGAACTTAATGCCATTTATAACAGCTGCAAAGAATAAAACACACCTAGGGAAATACTTAACCAAGGAGGTGAAAGATCTCTTAACCAAGGAGAACCACAAAACCCTGATGAAAGAAACTAGAAGACACCAAGAAGGGGACAGTGTCCTATGCTTATGGACTAGAAGAACTGACATTGTTAAAATGCCCACAACTGCCTGAAGTGACTTACAAGTTCAATGCAATTTCCTTTAAAACACTAACGTATACCACAGATCCAGAGAAAAGCAATCCTAAACTTCATACAGAACCATAAAGAGCCCAATAGTCAAAGCAATCTTGAGCAAAAATAATAAATCTGGAGTCATCATGTTACCTGACTTCAAATTATTAGAAGCTACAGTTACCCAAACAGCGTGGTTCTGGTAGAAAAGTAGAGAAATAGACCAGAATAGAGAACCCAGACATCAAACCATACGGGTAAGATCACCTGATTTTCAACAAAACAGACAAAAACATACACTTGGGAAAGGGCACCCTAGTCAATAAACAGTGCTGGGAAAACTGGAGAGCCACCCGCAAAAGAATGAAACTGGAGGCTGCCTCTCATCACACCTACAGACCAATCCAAGATGAGTCAGAGTTAAATCTAAGTCATGAAACCAGAAAAGCTCTGGAAGAAAATGTAGGACAATCTCTTCTAGACGTTGGCCTAAGCAAACATGAGAAATATGACTAAGACCCCAAACATAGATACAACAAAAAGAAAAATAAATAAATGGAATTTAACTGAATAAAAAGCTTCTGCAAAGCAAAGGAAAGGCAACCTACATAATGGGATAAAATACTCACATATTATGTATCTGACAAAGGACTAATCTCCAGAATCTATAAAGAACTCAAACAAATGAGCTAGAAAACAAACAAATCCCCCACCAAAAGATGGCACAAGACAAGAGCAGAGCTTTTCTCAAAGAAGACAGAAAAATGGTGAACAAACATTAAAAAGTGCTCAACATCACTAATAATCGGGACAGACAGACTAAAACCACAGTGAGATAGCACTCACCTCTGTCAGAATGGCCATTATTATACAGTCAAAAAACAATAGACGCTGGCACAGATACTGTGGAAAAGGGACACTTACACACTGTCGATGGGACTGCAAATTAGTACAACCTCTACAGAAAAAATGGAGAGTGTGGAGTCTTCAAAGAAATAAAAGTAGATTTACTGTTTAATACAGCAATTCCGCTACTGGGAATCTACTCCTCTAAATGAAGTCATTTTATAGAAAAGACATAAGCACAATTCACAATGGCAAAGATGTGGAACCATCAACTCATGAGTGGATAAAGAGAATCTGGTAAGTATGTACGAATGTACCATAAGTAGGTACATAGGTATGTATGTGTGCATGCACACGCCCCCCCCCACACACACACACGCATACCATGGAGTGAAGTATCCCAGGAATGGAAAACCAAGCCCTGTGTGTCCTCACCAGTAAGTGGGGGGCGGGGGGGTAAATGATGGGCACAGACAAGCACAAAGAGGTGTTTAACATCCGTGTGAAAGGCCAGGAAGGGGTAAGTGGGGCAGGTGTGAGGAATGAAACTCACCTGTTCTGTACATGGATACCACTTGGTGGAAGGCACCCTGGAATCCCCAACACTGTGCAAGTGTGTGTTCGAATGCATTACAAAATTCACCCACAAAACAAAACCACTTGTGTCCACTTAGTATTTGAAATAAAACAGTTCTTCTCTTTTGGCAATTTTAAGCCTAAAAACTGAAACAAGTATTAAATATCTAGCCAACTCCCTTTCATGTAAACTGCTTTCTGACTTCAAAGCTTTCCCACTGGAAGTACTTTCATGTTTGAGGCAAAAGCATTTTGTTGAGTGATGAAGATAATTTCTTCTATACCTTCTCTACATTTATCTGTAAAACCAAATCTCATTAAAAATACCAGTTAGAACTAGAATGGACATCCATCAGGATGGCTGTTATCCAGAGGGGGGGAGGGAGGAAGAGAGAGAAAGAGATAGAGAGAGGGAGGGGGAGAG
>CAUYTI010105521.1:0-12810 GCA_963575145.1 Galago senegalensis | reverse complement strand
AGTGCCGTGGCATTACAGCTCACAGCAACCTCCAACTCCTGGGCTCAAGCGAGTCTCTTGCCTCTGCCTCCCAAGTAGCTGGGACCACAGGCACCCGCCACAACGCCCGGCTATTTTTTGGTTGCAGCCGTCGTTGTTTGGCGGGTCCGGGCTGGGGATTCGAACCCACCACCTTAGGTGTACGTGGCTGGCGCCTTAGCCAGTTGAGCTATAGGCGCCGAGCCAAGTTTACTTTTTCCCTGTATAGATATCTACATATTCTAGCACTATTTGTTAAGAAGACCTACCTTTTTCATAAAAATAATTTCCCTGGTACCTTCATAAAAAATCAATTGACCATAGTACTGAGTTTGAGTCTAATTTTGGACTCTTATTTTCCATTGATCTCTTTGTGTACTCACATGCAAATACCATTCTGTATTAATTTAGTTTTATAGTAAATTTTGAAATTAGTATGTCTTCTTTATTTGTTCTTTTTCCTGATTGTTTTGATTATTCAACTTCTTAGCCTTTTCATATAAATCTGATGAACTTTTGAATTTCTACTAAAAACTTACTATAATTTTGATTGTGAGTACGTTGGATCTATAGATGAATTGGGGAAGAACTGCCTTTCTTCAACATTTTGTCTTCTGATCTAGGAACATGACATAACTCTTTTATTAAAAAGTCTTTTAGAATTTCAGCATTGTTCTGTAGTTTTTAGTGTATAAGTCTGGTAGATCTTTCTTAAAAATTTCAAAAGTATTTGATATTTTTGAGCTGTATTATAAATGTGTTTAAAATTTTTATTTTGCTGTTATTTGCTACTAATGTTGAAATTGATTTTTGTTGATATTTTGTGTTTGCAACCTTAATGAGTTTATTTATTAGCTCTAATAGTTTTTAATAGTTAAAATCTCTAGTGATGACAGTTTATCTGTTCTTCCCTTTAAATTGTTCTCTTTTAAACCGCACATAATTAAGTCTTGGCATTTTATCCAGCCTGATAATTATTTTAGTTCATTTGAAATTTAATATTTTTACTGTTATGGTTCTATGTACTATTTTGCTCTTGTTTTCTTAAAAATTGTGTGTGTGTGTGTGTGTGTGTGTGTGTTTATGGTACTTCAATCTCCTTCCTCCTTTTCTTTTGGGTTAATTAAATAATTTTTAGTACAGACATACCTCGGAGATAACCATGATAAGGATTTGGTTCCAAATCACTTCAGTACAGTGAGTGACACAAAAGTTTTTGGTTTTCCAGTGCATATAAAAGTTGTGTTTATACTATATTGTACTGTAATTTCACAGTAGCATATTATGTCGAAAGAAAAAGGAACATACTTTAATTAAAAAACTTTTTTGCTGAAAAATGCTAACAATTATCTGAGCCTTCTGTGCATTGTAATCTCTTCGCTGGTGGAGGATCTTTTCTGGAGGATGATGGAGCAGGATGGTGGTTGCTGAAGGTTAAGGTGGCCATGAAAATTTCTGAAAATAAAAAAACAATGAAGTTTGCTCTGTCAGTTGACTATTTCTTTGATGAAAGATCTCTCTGTAGCATGAGGTGCTGTTAAATAGCATTTGACCCACAATAAAACTTCTTTCAAAATTGGAATCATGTCTCTCCAGTTCTGCTATTGCTTTATCAACTAAGCTCATAGAATAATCTAAATTCTTTGTTATCATTTCAGCAGTGTTCACAGCATCTTTACCAGGAGGAGTATGTTATATCTGAAAAAAAGCACTTGTCTTTCATCATTTATAAGAATGAACTTATCTGTTCAAGTTTGATCATGAGATTGTACCAGTTCAGTCACATTTTCAGCCTCCTCTTCTTTTTTTATTGAAACATAATAATTATACATATTTATAGTGTAAGTGTAGTATTTGTATACTAGTGTAATGATAAAACCAGATTTGTTGAGTTACCTGTTACCTCAAACATTTGTCATTTCTTTGTAATGGGACTATGCCAAACCTTCTATTCCAGCTATTTTGAATTATGCAATAATTTATTGTTAACTGTAGTAACCCTACTATACTGAATATTGGGACTTACTTCTTTTAACTATATCTTTGTATCTATTAACCAACCCTTTTTTTTTGCAGTTTTTGCCTGGGGCTGGATTTGAACCTGCCACCTCTGGCATATGGGCCGACGCCCTACTCCTTTGAGCCACAGGCGCTGCCCCTGCTTTTACTATATTACTGAGGTTTTAGTATGTTTTGTTTGAATATTTGTTTCCAGAAACTGTTTCTTTCTTAATTTCTTTATTGACTCATTGGTCATTCAGAAGCATGTTGTTTAATTTCATGTATTTGTATTAGGTTATTAAGTATGAAATGTCTGATTTTCTTGTGTGCTAAATGTAACAGTTGATATCACTGACATTTTGGCACTTTTTTTTTTTTAATTGTGAAGATACACCCTCATTCTTAAAAAGCACATTTTGGTTTGCGATTATCTTTTAGAATGAATTCTTTTTTTAAGAACAATTTTTGTGAAACCATGGCTAAGTCAAAAATTTGTGTGATTTTTGAATGTGAATTCCGTCATAGAATCAGTGTAGCCCAGACGGCTCAAAGTGTTAGGAATACATCGTATGTTGATGAAACGTTTGAGAAATTCTGTTCTGGTGATTTTAATCTTGAAAATGATCCATGCGGTGGCTTGGGACCAAGATGGATAATGATGAGCTAGAAAGCTACAGTGGGAGTGAATCCACTTCAACCTGTGTGTGAGTAGCAGCAAGGTTTGACACTACTATTCCAATAATATTGAGCCATTTGAAACAAGTCGGTGAGGGTAAAGAAGCTGGGTAGATGGGTTCTCCATGCATGAAATGAGTGTCAGAAGAGAAATGATCTCAAAGCTTGCCTTTCTTTGCTGTCACAACATAAAGGTGAACCATTTCACCACCATATTGTTACAGGTGATGAGAATGGATTTTTTTTTTTTTGGCAATCACAAGTATTCAGCACAATGATTGGATAGAGATGAAGTACTGAAACACCGTATGTAACTGAATATTCATCAAGCAAAGCTAATACTATCTGTTTGGTGGTCAGCACCAATGTTATACACTTTAGCTTCATGAAACCTTGTCAGTCGATCACAGCACATGTCTACTGAATCCAACCAGATGAAATGATGAGGATGCTTATGATTAAGCAGCCAAGATTGGTCAATAGAGATAAGCCAATCCTTTTGCAAGACAATGCTTGATCATATGTGGCACATACACTGTTCAAATTACAGAAGTTGGATTTGGAAACTCTCTGTCATCCACCACATTCCCCAGACCTTGCGCCAACTGATTACCACATCTTCCAGGCTTTGGACCATTTCTTGCAAGGAAAAATACTTAATTCTCCACAAGCTGTGGAAAACACCTAAAGCGATTTCATCACTTCTCTCTCTGAGCTTCTTCCTATCAGTAGATGGCAAAACTGTATTGATAGCTAGTCGCATACTTTGGTTAAAAGTACTACATCTTTGAGATGTAGTAAACTAAACTTTTGATTTGAATCGGACATTACAGATTTAATGACCTAATATAAATTATGAAGTTTTTGTTATGGATTTCTAGTTTTATTCCATTGTATTCAGAAAAGATACTTGATATGATTTTAAATATTTTTAGTTTGTTGAGCCTTATTGTATAGCCTATTCTGGAGAATACTCCATGGAAAATCTCCATTATCCTGGAGGATAACATGTACTCTGTAGCTGTTGGATAAACTCTTCTGTACATGTCTGTTAAATCCATTTGGCCCAAAGCACAGTTTTAATCTATGTTTCTTTTTTGATTTCTGAATGGGTAATTTGTTCATTCCTGAAAGTGGGGTATTGAAGCCCCCTAGTATTATTGTATTGCAGTCTGTTTCTCCTTTTAGATCTATAATATTTGATTTATGTATTTGGATGTTCTGTGTTGGGTACATATATATTCGCAGTTGTTATATACTCTTGCTAAATTGTTTCACTTATTGTTATATAGGGTGTCCATAAAGTCCATGTGTGATTTAAAAATAAGCAGTCAATTAAGCAGACAATTAAAATAGTTCTTTATTTTAAATTGCCCACAGACTCTTTTAACAGTTTTTTATTTGAAGTCCTTTTTATCTGATGTAAATATGTCTACTCCTGCCCTTTGTTTTCTACTTTAATGGAATATCTTTTTCCATAACTTCACTTTCAGTCTACTGTGTATCGTTATAGATAAGTCTAGTTTCTTACAGGCACCATGTAGTTGGGTTCCGTGTTCTTTTTAACCTATTACTTCATGTTTTTTAATTAGAGGATTTAGTCTATTTACATTCAATATTATTGATAGGTAAGATCTTCTGCCGTCTTGTTACTTTTTTTTTTTTTTGGTAACTCCTCACTTCCTTTCTTCTTTTCCTACTGTTTTCCTTTGTGGTTAAGTGATTTTTCTCTAGTAGTTTTTAATTCATTTTCATTTTTAGTTTAATGGTTATTAATTTTTACTTTGTGGTTAACGTAAGGCTTGCAAAAAATACCTTATAGTTAAAAACATTTATTTTAAAACGATGATAACTTAACTTTGATTGCAAAGAAAAGGAAGAAAAATTAAAAATCTCTACATTCTGTCCCACCCTTTTCATTTTTTTGTTGTCTCAATATATGTCTTTTTATTGTTTAGGATCCACTTCCGATTCTCCTTTTCTTGCTATTTCACTACATCTGCAGGGTCTTCCTCAGCCGAAGACTTGAACCCCTCTAAAGTCTTCCATAAGAGTTGAAATCGACTTTTTCCAAACTTTTATGCATGTTGATATTTTGACTTCCCCTACGTATCACCTCTTCATCCCTCTATGCCTTATGGAATTGGAGAGAGTGAGGGTCTTGTTTTGTCTGCATTAGGTTTTGGCTAAAGGAAATGTGGCTGCTTTGGTTTTTTATCCAGATCACTATAACTTTCTCCATACCAGCAATGGGCTTTTTCACTTTTCTTATCATTCATGTATTCAGTGGAATAGCACTTTTAATTTCCTTCAAGGCCCCTTTTTCTTTGCAGTCACAGTTTGGCTAACTTTTGAGACAAGATGCTTAGCTTTCAGTCTTTCTCAGTTTTTGACGTGCCTTACTTGGTAACCTTAATCATTTCTAGATTTTGATTTAAAGTGAGAGATGTGTGAGTCTTTTCTTTTGCTTGATCACTTCGAGGCCCTTGTAGGGTTAGTATTTAGCCTAATTTCAATATTGTTGTACCTCAGTGAATAGGGAGGTCTGAGGAGAAGGAAGGAGAGTAATGGGTGTGATGGCTAGTTGCTTTAACATTCAAAATGCACACAACATTTATAAATTAATTACCATCTTATGTGGGTATGGTTTGTGGTTCCCTAAAACAATTACATTAGTAATGTCAGAGATACCATTTTTCTGCCTTTTGGCTAAGATCAAGTGTACTAATATCAAAGATCACAGATTTCCATAAAAGATATTATAATAATGAAAAAGTTAGCAGTATTGCAAGAATTACCAAAATGTGACATAAGAGACATACGTGAGCACATGCTATTGGAAAAGTGGCGCTGGTAGAGGCTTGCTCGTTGTAGGGTTGTTACAGACCTTCAATTTGTAAAACCTTGGTATCTACACATTGCAATAAAGTGATACACAATAATATAAGGTGTGATTTCAACATTTTAAGTACTCAAATAACCACCCATTCCTTAGAAATACTGCTGTTACTATTTCAGTGGTTGCTCTAGCAATTAGAATGTCCTTTAAATTAATCATATTTTTAGAGCCAGTACTTTATCACCTCATATAAAATCTGAAAAATGTTCCCCAGGATCATTTGATCATTTTCATTGACCTCCAATCCTTTTTTTGTCAGCATGTTTTACATTGTATGCCTAATTTATCCTACAGTGCAACATTAAAACAGTCAGTTGTTTTTTTTTTTTTGAGACAGAGCCTAAAGCTGTCCCCCTGGGTAGAGTGCTGTGGCATTACAGCTCACAGCAACCTCCAACACCTGGGCTCAAGCGAGTCTCTTGCCTCTACCTCCCAAGTAGCTGGGACCACAGGCGCCCGCCACAACGCCCGGCTATTTTTTGGTTGCAGCCGTCATTGTTGTTTGGCGGGTCCGGGCTGGGGATTCGAACCCGCCACCTTAGGTGTACGTGGCTGGCGCCTTAGCCGGGGCGTTGTGGCGGGCGCCTGTGGTCCCAGCTACTTGGGAGGCTGAGGCAAGAGACTCACTTGAGCCCAGGAGTTGGAGATTGCTGTGAGCTGCAATGCCACGGCACTCAACCCAGGGGGACAGCTTGAGGCTCTGTCTCAAAAAAAAAAAAATAAAATAAAAAAAAAATAAAAAAAAAAAAGCATTTTAAAGAATGAAAGTAGGGATATGGTCAGGTTCCTAAATAATCATGTATCTAAACTCACTTTTAATAACACTTACTTAGATACTTTAAAAATCAATGATCTAGTACAGGTTAAGGCTTCTCTCTGCCTTTGTCTTCAACCTAAATTACTAGAAAATTCTTATGGTATATCACAAATGGACCAATGACAGCCCCATGGGATCCTAAAATATGCTCACTCATGACACTAATCTAGTCTGTCCAGAATTACCACCTGATAGAATCTGAGAAACTCCTCAGCTCCATGTGATTTCAGTTATCACTAATCAAGCAGCTTAAACTTAAGTTGAATTTTTTTATTTAAGAAAAATAAGGGCTCGGCGCCTGTGGCTCAAGTGGCTAAGGCACTAGCCACATAACACCTAAGGTGGCAGGTTCAAATCCAGCCTGGGCCCGCCAATCAACGATGACTGCAACCAAAAAAAAAAAAAAAAAAAATAGCCAGGCATTGTGGCAGGGGCCTATGGTCCCAGCTACTTGGGAGGCGGAGGCAGGAGACTCACTTGAGCCCAGGAGTTAGAGGTTGCTGTGAGCTGTGATGCCACAGCACTCTACCCAGGGTGACAGCTTGAGGCTCTGTCTCAAAAAAAAAAAAAAGAAAGAAAGAAAAAGAAAAAGAAGCACAGTGGCTTACACCTATAATCCTAGCATTCTCAGAGGCTGAGGTGGGTGGGTTGCCTGAGCTCAAGAGTTCGACACCAGCCTAAGCAAGAGCAAGACCCCATCTGTAGAAAGAGCCAGGTGTTGTGGCAAGTGCCTATAGTCCCAGCTACTCAGGAGACTGAGGTAAGAGAACAACTTGAGCCCAAGAATTGGAAGTTGCTGTGAGCTATAAGGCCATAGCACTCTACTGAGGGCAACAAAGTGAGACTCTGTCTCAAAAAGAAAAAAAAAGTAACAGGAAAATACATCCAGAGATTATGAAAAGTCTGCCTTAAGTCCTTCTTCTTTTTTTTTTTTTTTTGAGATTAATTCTCAAGTTGTTGCCCTGGATAGAGTGCCAGGGCATCATCATAGCTCACAGCAACCTCTAACTCTTGGGCTCAAGCAATCCTCTTGCCTCAGTTTTTCTATTTTTAGAGATGGGGGTCTCACTCTTGCTCAGGCTGGTCTCAAACTTGTGAGTTCAAGCAATCTACCCATCTCAGCCTCCCAGACTGCTAGGATTACAGGCATGAGCCACTGTGGTTGGCCTCTAAGTCCTTCTTAAATGTTCTTTAAGACTATACCCAGGCTTGGTACCTGTGGCTCAAGTGGCTAAGGCGCCAGCCACATACACCTAAGGTGGCAGGTTTAAATCCAGCCTGGGCCTGCCAAACAACAATGATGGCTGCAACCAAAAAAAAAAAAAGCCAGGCGTTGTGGCGGGCGTATGTGGTCCCAGCTACTTGGGAGGTGGAGGCAGGAGACTCACTTGAGCCCAGGAGTTCAGGTTGCTGTGAGCTGTGATACCACAGCACTCTACCCAGGGGGACAGCTTGAGGCTTTGTCTCAAAAAAAAAGACTATACCCAGAAAGAGTTACTAATCTCAAATCCTTTAACTGAATTCTTTCATATATTTATTCATTTGCTATATTGAGGACTTACTACATGCTATGATTCCTAGAAATACGAAGTTTTAATGTTTTTTAGTTTTTATTTTTGTGAGACAGTCTCACTATGGTGTCCACTAGAGTGCTGCTGTCGTGTCATAGCTCACAGCAACTTCAAGTTCTTGGGCTTAAGTGATCCTCCCACCTGTTTTTTCTATTTTTTAGTAGAGACGGGGTCTGAGCCACCTTGCCTAGCCTGTTTTGTTTTTTTTTTTTTTAAATCTCCACTTGTTTTTTTTTTTTGCAGTTTTTGGCCGAGGCCGGTTTAAACCCACCACCTCCAGTATATGGGGCCGGCGCCCTACTCCTTGAGCCACAGGCACCGCCCTAAATCTCCACTTTTAAGGAACATCTTGGTAAGAGGAAACCAAGACAAATAAACAAACAAGTATAAATCAGTATGTAGAATTTTGTTCTGTGTATACTGAGGGCACAGAAAACAGGAGTACATCTGTACCTAAGAAGTTAGGAAAATAGTGATATTACACCGCTCCTGCCTTCAGAAGTTCAGCCCAACTTATAAAAATGATTCTCTTCACAGCATCACTGAGGCTAGTTGAGCAATCGAATCTCTCTGTCTCTAACACACAAACACATAAACACACACACAAACACACACTAAGTCCTTTCTGTGAAAAAGAACATGTGTTTGCAATAGAACTAGTTTGACTAGGGAGGGCAGTCTACCATCACAAATAAAGGTAACTCACCCTGAAATCAAACCATCTCAATCTGCTTTTATAAAAATCAGTCATGGCATCACAGCTCACTAATTTACCCATAGAAAGGCAAGAGAGCTTTAGCCAAAATAATATAAAGGAGGCTCAGCACCTGTAGCTCAGCGGCTAGGGTGCCAGCCACATACAATGGGGCTGGAGGGTTCGAACCTGGCTTCTGCCTGCCAAACAACAGTGAGAACTACAACAAAAAAAATAGCTGGACATTGTGGCAGGCACCTGTAGTCCCAGCTACTTGGGAGGCTGAGGCAAGAGAATCCCTTAAGCCCAAGAGTTTGAGGTTGCTATGGGCCATGATGGCACGGCACTCTACCCAGGGTGACAGCTTGAGACTCTGTCTGAAAAAAAGGAAAATGAACAATAATAATAATATAAAGGAGATAGTCTAAGGAGTCTTTTTAGACATATATAGTCCATAATTTAAAACTGAAAAATTCTCTAAAATTAAACTTTCACCATCCCCCCAAAGAAAAGTTGGGGAAGGGTGAAGGCAATCCATCCTTTACCATATTCACTGTTTTTTTTGTTTTTTTTTTTAAGACAGTCTCACTATGTCACCCTGGGTAGAGTGCTGTAGTATCACAGCTCACAGCAACCTCAAAGTCCTGGCCTGAAGCGATTCTCTTATCTCAGCCTCCCAAGTAGCTGGGACCATAGGCACCTGCCGTAGCATCCGGCTATTTTGTTGTTATTCTGTTGTTGTTGCAGTTGTCATTGTTGTCCTAGCTGGCCCGGGCCAGGATCGACCCCACCAGTCTCAGCGCATGTGGCAGGTGTCCTACCCACTGAACTACAGGCACTGCCTCAAATTCACTGTTTTAATAAAAATTAAAACATAAAAACTGACCTTAAACAGTACAGCCATTTAGGTTATAAAAGCTCTCAAGAAAATTGTATTCTGATTGCTAAAGACTAAAGTGCGACGGAGCAGAACACCTGCAAATCTGATTTGCTGGCAGTCAGAGTGTCCTGGAGCACACCCAAGTAAACAGGTGTTTGTATCTTGGGACCTCTGTTTTAGAAAGACAGCACACTGGTGAGAATACAAACTAAACTGATCACGTAAAACACTGACAACACTTGGGAGACAGGAAGGAACCAGGTGGAAGGAAGGAAGTTAGAGAACATGATCAGCTGATCAGTGAGCTTTGTTCTGCTGTGGCTATGGCACTCAGACCTCCCTCACTGTCATTTCCAACTGGTCTTACCCTGGCATAATTATTTGGGGCAAAAGCAATTATAGAGCTATTTCTGCTCTGTTCTTTTTTATTGTTTTATTTTTTCTGAGACATAGTCTCATTCTGTCACCAGGGGTACAGTACAGTGGCATCATCATAGTTCACTATAACCTCAAACTCCTTGGCCCAAGCTATTCTCCAGCCTCAGCCTTCCAAGTAGCTGGGATCACAAGTATGTGCCACCACACCCTGCTATTTTTTTCTGTTTTTTGGTAAAGACATGGTCTCCCTATTGCTCAGGCTGGTTTTAAACTCCTGACCTCAAGCAATCCTCTCGCCTTGGCCTCCGAGAATTACAGGCATAAGCCACCTCACCCAACCCCTCTGCTCTATTCTAAATCTTTGTTGAGACTTTTCTTCCCTTCCCATCTGGGCAGGGTATGTCAGGGATCGAGGCCCAGATCATGTCCAAGTTTAAGAAGCCCATCACATTTAAAAATAAAGAAATACCAAAACAGGTTCACAAAAATAGTGGTATGTGTAGATTCAAGTGTTAACATTTAATAATTTTAATTGCATAATAGCTTATTTTAAGACTTTCTTTTTTTCTCTGTGTCTATACACATGGCCTCCTTTGAAGATAATAAGGTTTATTTAAATTGTTGACCAAGACTGGCACGGTGACTCTTGCCTATAACCCCAACACTTTAGGAAGCCAAGGTACAAAGATTGCTTTAGGCCAGGAGTTCCAGATAAACCTAGGCAATAGAGCAAGATTTTACCTCTAATAAAAAAATAAAATTCTTTTTTTAGCCAGGTGTGGTGGCACCTGCAGTCCCAGCTACTTAGGAGGCGGAGGTGGGAAGATTGCTTGAGCCTATAAATTCAAGGCTGTAGTGAGCTCTGACTGCACCACTGCACTTCAGCCTGGGTGACCGAGCAAGATCTTGTCTCCTAAAAAAAAGAAATTGTTAACCTGAGGAATAAGTTCCAATAAAATTTCAGGCATCAGCAAGTTGAAGTTCAACCATGCTAGTATCTATGTTATACCATACCATACCATACCACCTCCATAATAACTCATTCCCTCTATAAGATCTTGTTGTGTACATGATTAAAAAATAAAAATAATATATACCAAGATTTTAATACTCAAGGAGATTAGTGAAAAGAAAGTTTTCTTTTATATACTAGCCATTTGCCACAGATTTTACTTTTTTTTGAGACAAGTTTCACTTTGTCACCCCTGGTAGAGTGCTATGGCGTCATAGCTCACAGCAACCTCAAACTTTTGGGCTCCAGAGATTCTCCTGCCTCAGCCTCCTCAGTAGCTGAGACTACAGGAGCCTGCCACAAAACCTGGCTATTTTTAGAAACAGGGTCTTGCTCTTGCTCAGGCTGGTCTTGAAACCTATGAGCTCAGGCAATCCACCTGCCTCGGCCTTCCAGAGTGCTAGGAGTCAAGCACACAAATTTTACTTTAAAACAGTAGAAATAGACTCATTTTGTGGCATCACAGTAATAGTTAATACTCTTCGCTCTAGAGTTGCCATTTTGGGAAAGGTCAAGGATCTTCAGCCATTAGTCATCTAGAGATCTGCATGAAGGCCACAGGCACAGTTGCAGTTTTTAGACAGGGAGTCGGGAACACAGAGTACAATGACAAGGTTTCATCTAGTTCAAGTAACAAACGCACAGCATCAACCACCGAGTGGACACTGTGTGATAATATATGCTCTTCCAATCCCATGCTCTGGATTTAAGGATTCTCCAGACCTCATCCACGAAGTATTCCTGTCCCTGTCCCAACTCTCTTAAAGTACAACATAATGCAAAGGGGCCTCTTGTTCTTTTCAAGGCCACCAAAGAGTGATGGTACAGGACACTGCATGTGTCCACCCAAAACTAAAATTAAAAACACAATAATAGGGCGGCGCCTGTGGCTCAAAAAACACAATAATACAGCTTCAATATACAATTTTTCATTTGTCAATTAAAGATAAACCTGATGCCAGGAGCCATGGCTCATGCCTATAATACTAGTACTCATGGAGGCTAAGGAGGGAGGAATGCTTGAGCCTAGGAGTTTGAGGTTGCAGTGACCTACAATGATGCCAAGGCACTCTAGCTGGGTGAAAGAGAGAGACCCTATCTCAAAAAAAAAAAAAAAAAAAACTGAGGGAAAAATAAGTTAAAAAAAAACCCTACAAAGAGTCAAGATGAAAACACTCAAAAACCCTTTAAGAACAACACCAAATTCTCCTTTGCAAGAACACGTATATTGAGATAACAAAGCTAAAGTAAATGTACATACAACCCACAGTGTCAATAAATTATTTTATTTCAGATGAGATTAGGAGGCTATGAAGCTAAGTTTGACTTTAGCTTCCAACAAAGCAGCATCTCCCTAAGTCAAGAGACCACTGAGGGGGAAGCAGGATGTCTGGAATGAGAGAGTTACAAACCTTACAGCTGCCTAAGCTTTATGCTCCTCAATATTTAGTAACTGGCTTGTTGGAAAGACAGAGTATTAGTCACAACCCTTGATTCCTTTAAAACTTGAATGAAAATCTTATCCTTTCTCCCCTCTTCCTATACCCACTTGTCAAATCTGGCATCAGTAAGGGAAGAGATTCTGAGCCTGCAAAGTTCAGTCAAGAATGCTGCTACTTACTGGTCCATCAGCTTGTAAACCCTTCCTCCATCACATGCTAGAATTACAGCAAAAAGACTGAGCATACAAGTAAGTATGTCTTACAGATACTATTAATAGCAGTTTTCAAACATATGTTGATGCTATTATGATGATAAATTAAAAGTTATTTTAAAATAGTACTAGGTTCGGCTCAGCACCTATAGCTCAACCGGCTAAGGCGCCAGCCATGTACACCTAAGGTGGCGGGTTTGAATCCCCAGCC
>CAUYTI010105516.1:0-13039 GCA_963575145.1 Galago senegalensis | reverse complement strand
CGCCTGTGGTCCCAGCTACTTGGGAGGCGGAGGCAGGAGACT
Organism: Galago senegalensis; assembly: GCA_963575145.1. Classification (NCBI taxonomy): domain Eukaryota; kingdom Metazoa; phylum Chordata; class Mammalia; order Primates; family Galagidae; genus Galago; species Galago senegalensis. The sequence continues at coordinate 12,997 of CAUYTI010105516.1, read as the reverse complement.
TGCTTGAGCCCAGGAGTTGGAGGTTGCTGTGAGCTGTAATGCCATGGCACTCTACCCAGGGGGACAGCTTGAGGCTCTGTCTCAAAAAAAAAAAAAAAGGACTCAGTGTCCCTGGCTCAGTGGTTATGGTGCCAACCATACACACTGGGGCTGGCAGGTTCAAGCCTGGCCCAGGCCTGCTAAACAACAACCACAATCTAAAAAAAAAATAGCCAGATGTTGTGGCAGATGCCTGTAGTCACATTACTTGGGAGGCTGAGGCAAGGGGAAAGCTTTAGCTCAAGAGTTGGAGGTTGCTCTGAGCTGTGATGCCACAGTACTCTACCAAGGGCAACACGGAGGGAGGGAGGGAGGAACAAAGGAAGGAAAAAGAAAATAGGGGCAGCGCCTGTGGCTCAGTTGAGTAGGGCACCGGCCCCATAGACTGAGGGTGGCGTGTTCGAACCCGGTCAGGCCAAACTGCAACAAAAAAATAGCTTGGCATTGTGGCAGGCATCTGTAGTCCCAGCTACTTGGGAGGCTGAGGCAAGAGAATTGCTGAAGCCCAGGAGTTGGAGGTTGCTGTGAGCTGTGATGCCACAGCAGTCTACTCAGGGTGATAGCTTGAGGCTCTGTCCCTCCCCTCCCCCCGCCAAAAAAAAGAAAATAGAAAAACTAGCTGGGTGTTGTGGTGGTCACCTGTAATCCCAGCTACTGGGGAAGCTGAGGCAAGTGGATCACTTGAGCCCAGGAGTCTGAGTTTTAGGTATTGATGCCACGGCAACCCAAGGTGACAGAGTGAAACTCTGTCTGAAAAAAGCAAACAAACAATCCTTGACCAAATAAACAAAAAAATTACCTTTACATTTTTAGGTATCATCACAGTACATATATATATATGTATATAATACATATAGTATTATACAGATTATAATATAATACGTATTAGCTTATATAAGCTAATATATATGTATATATGTGTAACATAATTTTGAAAGGACAACTCTAATACAAAAAATACAGTCTTTTTTGGATAATCATGATTTACTACTCAACTTTAATTTGTTTGCTATCTTTGTTTTAAAAAGATGCAATTCTAACTAACTCCATCCAAGTATATTCAAATTCCTCACAGTGCAAATCTAATTTTATAAAAACTTCTGCATTAGGAAATTTTTATTACAAAAAAATTTTTGGAGCACAGTAACAAAATACTCATGAAGAACTCAAAAGTGAGAGGGAAAAAAACGGTGGGAACCCAACAAATAAAGGTACAAAGGACACGAACAGAAGTCTCACATACACAAGTACAAATACAATATGTATGAGGTCCAGTGTGGCCTCTCTACAAACATTTGCTGAAACACTGAATGAAAAGGTTAAATTTATTTAGTAACAGAAATAGGGAATGTTCAACCTCACTAGTGAACGCTGATTTGTAACAAAACTCAGCTTTTCTCCGTCACCCATCTCATTTCCCTCCAGTGAAGAATGCCCAGGGCTGGCAGGGATATGAGAAAAGTGGCACTCCCACTGGCAGCAAATCAACTGGGAAAGACCTGGAAAGTTCTATGGCAATGTGACTACAGAGCCTGACCCTGTGACCTCGTAACCTTAGCAAGATTACAGATCTATCTGACCAGGGCTTTCTCCACCTACTAAGAGGTAGGTAAAGAAACTAGGCTCAGTGCAGTTTCTGAATGGTGAGGCTAGGAACACTCTCCCCTCTTTTTCTTTTTGAGACAGATGTCACCCTCAGTAGGCTTGTAGGGTCATAGCTCACAGCAACTTTGGCTCAAGCGATTCTCTTGCCTCAGCCTCCCAAGTAGCTGGGACTACAGGTGCCTGCCACACGGCCGTCTATTTTTTTGTTGCAGTTGTCATTGTTTAGCAGGCCCAGGCTGGGTTCAAACCCACCAGCCGGGGTGTCTGTGGCCGAGACCCTACCCACTGAGTTATGAGTGCCGCCCACTCTCCCCCTCTTAAGTTGTGAAGTATACATGGCACCCTCATATACTACCCAGGCCACCTTCACTGTTTTTCTCTAAACACTTTTCACATCTGTCTGATAAATCTAAACACTTTTTTTTTTTGAGACAGAGTCTCACTCTGTTGACCTGGGTAGCGTGCTGTGACATCATAGCTTATAGCAATCTCAAACTCTTGGGCTCAAGCAATTCTCTTGCCTCAGCCTCTTGAGTAGCTGGGACTACAGGTGCCCACTACAACACCCAGCTATTTTTAGAGACCAGATCTCACTTTGGTTCAGGCCAGTCTTGAACTCCTAGGCTCCGGTAATCCACTTTCTTTGGCTTCCCAGAGTGCTAGGGTTACAGGCGTGAGCCACCATACCTAGCCAACACTTATTTTTATTAATATACCTGTTCCCATGCATTAATCTTTGGAGCATGGCAATTGTGGGTTGGGAGATACTACAAATGATAAACCACAAGCATAAACAGAAATGGAATCCTGATGTCACAAGCTAAACCATCACCCACTTGTCTCCAACACCTGAAGCTATGCAGTGACTGTGATATGTGTAATTCTAAAAGGTCGAGAAGGCCTTGCAGTTGCAAGTTCACTCTCCTGCCACTGCCAGACCTCCAGCCGAGGTGCCTTTACACTGGCAGCTCCTTCCTGTGTCAGCAGCCTCCAGATTTGAAGTAATAAAGATGTTGGGCCAAAAACTCCCACAGAAGGCCACCAGCTCTTTGTTCTCCAACAGAGACCTACATTTTCTCAAGTGCTAAATTCAATAAAGGCGACTGTATCGATAGTATTGTTTTACTAAATCACAAGCCCTACTTTCCTCCTATCTGTTAACTACCTCCACTCAACAACTACTGCTGGACTCTGCTGTCTGGAGATCCTCATTATGAACATTTATGAATTAAACAGGGTTTTGTGGCATTCTGGAAATCTAACTACTCACAGCAATTGTTTCCAAGGGAAAAGTCTGTTTAAGAACCAAATACCTGGCTCGGCGTCTGTGGCTCAAGTGGCTAAGGCGCCAGCCATATACACCTAAGGTGGCAGGTTTGTATCCCCAGCCCGGGCCCGCCAAAACAACCATGATGGCTGCAACCAAAAAATGGCTGGGCGTTGTGGCGGGCGCCTGTGGTCCCAGCTACTTGGGAGGCTGAGGCAGGAGACTCGCTTGAGCCCAGGAGTTAGAGGTTGTTGTGAGCGTGATGCCATGGCACTCTACCCAGGGGGATAGCTTGAGGCTCTGTCTCAAAAAAAAAAAAAAAAAAAAAGGCTCGGCGCCTATAGCTCAACCGGCTAAGGTGCCAGCCACCTACACCTAAGGTGTCAGGTTCAAATCCCCAGCCCGGAGTTAGAGGTTGCTGTGAGCGTGATGCCATGGCACTCTACCCAGGGGGACAGCTTGAGGCTCTGTCTCAAAAATAAAAAAAAAAACCAAGTTGAAAAGTATAAGGTTATTGAAAAGTCTCTAGAATATGCACACTTGTTAAAAGGCAAGATCTCTTGGACATGTATGTATATATGTATAGACCTGAGAGGATGTGAGCTTTGGCCTAATAGCAGAAGTCAGCTGTGCTTTATCAGCCCGTCTTTATCTTACTTTCCCAGTTTAGCTCTCCATGTTCTGAGCACATAAATGGTCCTGCTTTAATGTTTAACCCTGGGCAGCATACATCCAGCAGTCAAAGGAACAGTCTTGAGCCTAAAGAGCCAGAGTAAGTGCCCCACCACAGGTCCACTCACAGGTATGTGATCCTTGCTCTCCATCCTCACTCCCAGCAGGGGAAAGGCGGGCACACAGAGGCGGAGTGTGCTTATTGCCTCTACCAGCTCTAACAAGCTGATCTCCTAATTTGGAAAGAACATGTCTTGCTGCTAAAGCCCCTAAGACTGCTGGTGCTCACCATTCAAATCTCACCTTGGAAATCTGTACCACCAAAACCAAACCACGCCTTTTAGAGAAGGCTTGTATTGCTTCTAGAAGAGCCAGCTCTGGCCTGTGAACGCTAGCCTCACCCTCCAGCCTCCAGCCTCCACACCCCTAATTCATCTCTGCTGCTTTCTATTTCCCTCACTCTCAGTAACTACTAAAATCTCTTGCACAATACTCCATGATTCAGAGAGATGCTAAATCTCTTCCCAGATCTAACTGCATGTAATAAAAGCATGGAGACTGGGTGGCACCTGTGGCTCAGTGAGTAGGACGCCAGCCTCATATAGTAAGGGTGGCGGGTTCGAACCCGGCCCCAGCCAAACTGCAACAAAAAAATAGCCAGGCGTTGTGGCAGGCGCCTGTAATCCCAGCTATTCAGAAAGCTGAGGCAAGAGAATCGCGTGAGCCCAAGAGCTGGGGGTTGCTATGAGCTATGATGCCACAGCACTCTCCCAAGGGCGACAAAGTAAGACTCTGTCTCTTAAAGAAAAAAAAAAAAAGCATGGAGACTGGCAGAGCCTAAAGTCTAAAGAGACTTCTCCTGCCCTTTGCTTTCACAGACTTCGCCCGACCATACCCCTTTGGTCCTGCAACAAGGAAGAGCCTAGCTGAGCTAGTCCTCTCTGCCCTCGCTAGAAGGAACCCAGATGAAGGAAGGTCAAGGTACCTACAGAGGCCAATCAACACCCACACAGCAGGGCCCCACACACTCCTGCACACTCCAGGCTCCCTGCTCTTGGCATCCCCAGCTCCCTCCGGCCCCTCTTCACGTAAGTATTCCACATGCACGCCCTTCCATACATTCTCCCAATCCACTCCACTTTTCAACCCATAGCTCAAGTTCTACCACTCCCAGGAGGTCTTCCTGCCTTTTGCAGCCCACACACCCATGAGCTTGACCTGCTTAGAGCCACAGTGCTTCCTGTCTGTCTCATCTACTTGGCACTTATTACCAATAGATTTTAATTTATGGGTTGCAAACTGAGGACAGAATTTTCCCTAGCAATGCCACCTTTCACACAGTAGGCATGCTAAAAGATTGTGAATTAATGGGGAAAAGAGGCAACGTAAGAGGCCTTATTTTCCATAGTGTAGGTCTTAGAAGAAAAAGTACTCAAACCTAGTGGAAATAAATGATTAGGCTTCCAATATTGTGTTTTTCCTTCCTCCACTGTTTACAGCAAGGTACTGTGCATGGAAGTCTGGGGCCAGATTCTATTGTAGCCACATTGCCATTTGCTGATTGCATATTTATGAAAAATTATCCTTTCAGGATGAAATTTTCCATGACTGTGGTCAGATCCAAAATAAGGATGTTTCTCTCTCTCTCTCTCTTTTTCTTATTTTGGAAATTTTGAACAATATCCAGTCAGCCATGTAGAAGTTGGGCATTAGTGAAGAAAACAATGACGTTTTGTCTTTCAAAATCAATGTAAGCCTTTCTTTTGGATGACCGATTAAAAAACAACTAACTTCAAAATGAGAAACTTTCCACTTGTCTAGGTCTCATCAAGGATGAACTCTATGGATAATAGAATAGAATAGGAACAGCACACAAACAATAAGAATAAGTATCTATTCATCACACTTGATGTCAGTTTCACAATTTCCCAAAGTTACATTCCTCTTCCCAGGACTTTTGAAATCAAAAAATGTATTGTATTTGTGAAATCTCAGAGTCCACTGAAGCATCCTGAAAGAAGGGTTCTCTCCAAATTTCCCTTAGTATGGACTCTTACGTCTTCTAACCTTTCATCTATAAAATTTCCTCAAATTACTTTTTTTTTTTAACACTCTGAGTCACTCGCGTTCATTCTACGCCTTCAAACTGGAAAAAAGTTTAGACGTGACTGGTCACCTTAACCAGCAAATGCATTTGCCAATAGCAGTTGTAAAACATTTGCAATCTGAGAATGCAACAACGTGGGAGAAAGTTTTTCAACCTGATCCCTGATGTTACCAAAACTACACGTCACAGCCAGTAACAAATGCGAAATAAAATTCTAAAGTCTTAACTTTGGTAATTATTTTACATTATGCAATTCAAAAAACCATATTGTATGTTCTGAGCACACTTGAAGGCAGGTAGAATGTTAAAGATTGAAAAGAGAGAAGGCATGGTTTCAATATGCAGTACATATTCACATACACACACAATCAGCTCTGAAGCAAACCAAAAAGAAATAGGAAAGGAAGGCAGAGAAGCCAAGTAAGTAGAAATTCCCTTGTTACACCAAGAAACAAAGTTTTCCCTCTGGATTGGTAGATGGACCACCAACCGATTCTTCAGCTCCATGGAAAATAACGACATTTACATTGTAGGACAGAGCAAAGGGCAGAGAAAGCTGCTGATGTGCACCTGCCAGGTCCCACCAGCTCTTCAGACTTTCCTTCACCCTTTGTCTTCATCGCTGCCTGTCTTTAAGAGTCGCATCTCCAAAACAGAATTTCCCAGAGTAGATCTAAAGCAAGTTGCCAAAGAAGCCAGTATCCACCTCGTAAACAGCACCCAATTTCAAGACACAGGATCTTTACCTATCTAACTAACTACAATAGTCTGCCAATTCATTTTATCTATCCCTAGCCCATTCTTGGTAGTGATAAAAATTCAACTCTGATCACGTTATTTCTCTGCTTAAAGATCCTTCATTGGGGCTCAGCGCCTGTGGCTCAAGTGGCTAAAGGCGCCAGCCACATACACCTAAGGTGGGGGTTCGAATCCAGCCCAGGCCCGCCAAACAACAATGATGGCTGCAGCCAAAAAAATAGCTGGGCGTTGTGGCAGCACCTGTGGTCCCACCTACTTGGGAGGTTGAGGCAGGAGACTTGCTTGAGCCCAGGAGTTGGAGGTTGCTGTGAGCTGTGATGCCACCACACTCTACCCAGGGGGACAGCTTGAGGCTCTGTCTCAAAAAAAAAGATCCTTCATTGGCTTCCCTATTACCCTCAGAATAAAGGTATTTATTCCAGAATCTCCAATCACCTGAAGTGATCCCTCATGATTCCAGGGTTAAATCAGAGAGAAGGAAGAGAGAGAGGGAGAGTGAGGGTAGCTGATAAATCTTACTGGTCCCAAGCTGCCAACCTACTCCCACCCCCACAACTCACTCACAATGCAGTCACACCAAACTATTTCTAGTTTTTCCTTTCAGGTCCCTGCTTAAATGTCACCTTCTCCCAAAAGCCTTTCCCAGCTCTGTTTCGAGCACCCTGGTGGCATACATCACAGGGTTTGTCATACCCTATAATAACTGTCCATTTGCTCATCTCCCAATTTGAGTGTGAATCCTCTGAGATCAAGGTCCTTATTTCTCATGATCTCGTTATATCCCCAGGGCCTAGCTTGATGCCTGGCACATGGCAGGGATACCCTAATGACTTGTTGAATAAATGAATAAATGGCCTAGAACCTATGCAGGAAAAAGGAAAGGTTGTATATATGTGGTACCCTCTCTTTCCCCAACTAGCAGTGCCTGAACACAGAAGGATGGGCATGTGCTGCCTTTACCTGTCTCTCCCTTGGAACTTGGGCCAAGCTTTTTATTGTCCTTTTCATTCTCACAACCTTTCATCAAGATGGGACAATGGGACAATGGGTGTGGCCAGTCAAGAATGCAACAGGCAAAGGCATTTGCACCCACTGGTACCACTTCTACATATGGACCACAGTTTGACTCCAGAACCATCCTCCTCTCTAACCACAGTCTAGTCTTGAACTTAGTTTTCCTCCTAACATAAAAATGCAGTTCCTCTTCATGTCATTCTGAACTGCACGTAGTAAGAGGGGAAACAAGGCTCTGTATCTTTTAAGAAATTATTAAAATGGTTTATATTGTTTTGTTGCACCTGTTTTTGTTTTTAAAAATCCTCTCACGCAGAGCAACACTTCAATCACTGTAATATTTGCCTGGGGAAGCAAACAGTTACAAGAAACAGGCTGCCGGGGAACTACACAGGTGAGCTACAGGGCATCAGCAGAGCTGTGCATCTGGCAGAGAAGCATCGGGGCTCCAGCTCAAGACTAGGAAACCGGCCACCAATAATGAACAGATAATGACACCTGTGAGGCCATCCTGGTGTTCCCTGAACTTCCTGGAGCCAAGAAGATCCCCCACCCCCCAATGCCCGTGGTAAACAACTTCTCAAAACCAACAAAAAACCCAAGTCAACAACTGGTGCCCATTGACCACTGTGTTACAGAGCCACAGCAGGAAATCAATGTAGAGCTGCTGCCAGGGGCCGAAGCGTCTCATGTCAGAGCCTAGAGTGGAAGCACCGACTCTGAAGAAGGGGAACAGAACCTGGTGAGACTTTCATAAACAGAGGCTACCCATCTTCAGCCTACCTATCTGCCCACTGGGGGCTTCCTGATGGAGGCCACCTCCCCCAGATCTGTCCATCAGTGAGCCAAGACCACTGGGAATTCTGCCTGGTGCCAGGTGACAAGCAGAGGCCTGAACTCTTCTGGAATGACCTTGGGCCCAGTCTCTCCCCATCTCCCCTCCTCCCACCAAGCCAAGTACACTGGCATGCTGAAAAGGAGGGAGGTTGCGGGAAATAAGGAAGCCCAAACCAAGAAATGCACCACTGAATTTCCTCAAACTACCCGGGCCTTAAAACTCGTCAGACTGGTTTAAAATTAGCCAATACCCAGGAGAATAATTTATTTAATGCAACTGTTATGATTCATTTAGAATCACTCCAATTCTAAAATGATAAATGACAGTGCATTTATTTATAAATGACAGTGTATTTATCTCCCTAAAACCAGTCACAAGTGTCCTCACTGCTCCTAAGTAAAAGATGGGATAAAAGCATAAAAGCAAGGACTTAAAAACAGCATCAATTTTATGCACCATAGAAAAAGGTGAGCTAAGAAGAGCTGAAAGCTTGAGCTAAAATGCTAAGGGGCATGTTGGGCTGTCTCGATCTGAGGAAGCACTTTCCAGAAAGGAGACTACTTAACATATGTCTGCAAAGTGCTTTCTCGTGCTGGTCTGTCTTATTTTGTTTTGCAACTAACAAATTCAAGATTGTTCTGTTTGTTTATAATTGATGACAAAGTCCAGTCCCCAGATCAGCTTCATCCCGTCCTTTCTTTCTCACACTTTCAACCAGCATCACATTGGAATCAGGTATATGGATGACCCGAGGCAAATGGAAATTAAGATACTGGATTTATAACAAGCATCATCCCACCACACAAAATCACGCTACCAAAGATAATCGTGTCTCTCATCCATTCCCAGGCAAAGGGTTCAACTGTCTGCTTTACTTTCTTTTCAAGTTCAAGATGAAGCTCAGACTTCTCAGAGACTCGTGGAGGAAGCCAGGAAGGCATTTCTGGAGGCTAACTCACAGTGTCCTTTCTCCTCTTCCTCCAGCAGGGACCAGCTCTTTTCAGGAAGCAATCTCTCTTTTCCATTTGCCTTTCCATAAAGAAGCTGGACTTTTATTTTTCCTTGGCCTCCAATCTGAGCTTTGGACTGTGCCATAAAATTCCTCAGTGATTTACGGCCTGTTCTTCCTTTAAAGTGGAAAAGCATTAATCCCTCACAGAGGGGGGAGACAAGTATTTCAAATGTGAGGTAATCTAGAAATAAAGGGTGTCCAAAAAGTTGCCAGGGGAAATTGTAGCTAAATGTATCTTTATTTTACAAAATAGTCATTATACAATTGTATCTTCTAAAATTGTATAATGTATTTGTATTTATAAAACTATATTTTATAAAATTGTGTGATGACTATTTTGTAAAATAAAGGTACATTTAGCTACAATTTCCCATTTCCCTAGGTAAAATGTTGGACAATTAAGTTCGTGAACTCGTCCTAGAAAAAGTGCTATATACCTTATTACTGAATATCACTACACATCCATAGCTTTGCAAGCAGTTTTTAAACAATCTTTTCCAATAAACTCAATGAAATGAAATATTGAAATACACCTTCATAATAGAGTTGATTGGTAGCAAACAATCTGGGCCCAACCAAGTAACAATTGATTTCTGAAGAGAAGAAGCAAGAGTTAAATTGCATTTGAACAATATTCACCCTGACCTGATTCATGAAAGAGGAGGACAGTGGGCCTCTGGCCTCGGCCCGTGTAATTCTATATGAATGCTCTCTGGAACCAGAACACTGGCTTTGCTGCTGCTTTATAAATGTCAATGGCTAAAAACACAACAGGGACAAACCTCATAATATCATTTAGAAAATCCTGCTAATAGGGGCCCTGTTTGCACTCCTGTTTTCATATACTGTACAAACACGTGTTCAACCTAAACTTTTGTTGTTGTTGCAGTTTTTGGCTGGGGCTGGGTTTGAACCTGCCACCTCCAGCATATGGGGCTGGCGCCTTATTCCTTTGAGCCACAGGTGCTGCCTCATTCAATCTAAGCTTTTCTCTCTTCTTTATAATCCAATGCCTATAAACACCTGGTATCCTACTTTTAAAAACAAAGTTGTAGCCTCTACAATAAAAATATTAACACAAACAAATAAAGATCCTTCCTTGCCTATCACATTAGTCTCCTTTGGTCACTAGCCCTGACTATATAGTATTCACTTTAAATATCAGGGACCAGATTCTAAGATAGTGCTTCCCAAATGACATCAGGAGATCTAAGTACCGTCCCTAAAAGAATGCTATATGAGCAAATAAGTTAGGAAACTGCTTACTCAGTTGCCATCTAGGAAACTGATGAAAATTAGCTATTAAAGGCTGTGAAAAGTCCTGTTTAGTTTATCTAATCCTCTGTTTTCCTAATTCACTTGATTTTGGCATCTGGTTTTGACTTATGAATGTCTTTTATTGTGTGGAACACATTTTGGAAAACACCGCTCCAAGGAAAGAGTTACAACTCAAACATAAAAATCTTGCCAATGCATAGGCTGACTGGATTACAAAAATAGGTGTATCCTGTCACCCTAGAAAGTTCTGGAAGTAGGAAAAACAAAAAGGATACTACCAAAAGAGGAATTAAAAAAAAATTCCCCTTGCAGTTTTTACCATCCTGGACATGCAAAGACCAACCACAGAGGGACAGGCAAATGGTTATCTCAACCAGACAAGTCTCAACTTTTGTTAGTTCAAAGGGTGATCTGGCCAATTGCCCCTTCTCAACTGCCTTTAATTTGCTAAAGAACAAATTTTAAAAATAATAAATCAGCCTCCCTGACTAAAAATTCTAGATACATGGTATTAGCACTAACCAATAAACTGACAAGCTATCTGAATGGCCAGATGGATACATGGATAATGGACGATGGATGAATAAATGGATGGAGGATGAATGACGATAGAAGCATGATGGATGGATAAGGGTTGGGTGGAGTGTGGGCTACTAACACAAGCACTTTCTAGGAATCAGGAAATCTGTTTCTTCAAATTTCATCTGTAAGTAAAGATTTAATGAATATCTGTTATTAGACAGCAGTTTATACATTTTGTCAACTGGAGGAAACATATTCCATGGAAAATATTCTCATCTTCCTTAAGAGAAAGAGTGAAGGCAGCACCTGTGGCTCAAAGGAGTAGAGCACCGAACTCATATGTCAGAGGTGGCAGGTTCAAACCCAGCCCTGGCTAAAAACTGCAAAAAAAAAAAAAAAAAAAAAAAGAGTGAAAGAGAAGGAAGGAAAGTGAAAGATGACAGTAAGGAAAAAATGAAAGAAGGAAATTTGATTCATTTGATGACCTTTTTAATAGAACTTAAGTGCACAAATGTATAAGAGCATTGGGGGGTTTTTTGTTTGTTTGTTTGTTTTGAGACAGAGTCTCACTTTGTCACCTCCGGTAGAGTACTGGTAGCATCATAGCTCACAGCAAACTCAAACTCTTGTGCTCAAGCAATTGTCTTGCCTCAGCCTCCTAAATAGCTGGGACTCCAGGCGCCCACCCCAGTGCCCAGCTATTTTTTAGAGACTCTCACTCTAGCTCAGTCTGGTCTCAAACTCATGAGCTCAGGAGATCCACCCACCTCAGTCTCCTAGAATGCTGGGATTATAGGCATGAGCCACCGTGCCCAGCGTTATAAGAATACTAAATGTAAAATGATACTGATATCAATACCTTCTGGAGCAGACTCTGGGCCTCCTGGACCTAGGGTTTTTGAGAAAATAAACATCTGTGCATGTGTGGTAAATAGTCCTGGCCTAAAACCCAAAAGACCCAGGTGCTTGTTCATCTGCCTCAGCCATCCATTCATCATTTAATTTCCCTGGGTCTTGTCCTTAAATGACAAATTAAAAGAAAGCAAAACATATATTCACTAGCTTACAAGTCTGATAGGAGAATCAAGAGGAAAAGGATAAATTGTGGAATAAATATATTCACAATGGGCAATCCTATAAGGGGTGAGGCCCAAACACCTTATCTTCCAAAGACTGTATTCCTAGTCACAAGGTACAAAAACTCTCCTGTGCTGGCTGAAGTGTAGCCAGTGCCAGGGAAACCCACTATATGAGTATGAAGCTCTCTAACCTTGAATTTCCAATGATTCAACCCAGGAACCCTGATGCACCACTATCTGATGTTGAATGCCATTTGCAGGGGTTTCAGGAGATGGGGGCTCTTGGAGAACATAAGGTATTTCAGTTCATCAGGGCACCTCTGCGTTCTTTGTGTTTAGGGACTTGTTTACTGAGGAGTAGTCAGGCAGGTTTTTCAGAACCAGTCCATCCTACCCATCCTTCAAAGCCAGGGCAAAAGCCACCTCCTCCACAAAGCCTTTATCAGTCCTTCCCTGGGCAATCATAACATATTTGCTTCTATGGAATTGTTTCGGTTAGTAAATTATAAGCTTATTGAGTGCAGGGAATCCTATCTTTACTTCCTTTATCTCGATTTTACTGATATTCATTAAAAGTATATTGAATGAGAAACTGTGTTTGAGGGTAATCTCAATTTTTTCCCCTTTGCTGGGACTCCTGGTAGGAATCAAGATCATACATATTGGCTCGGCGCCTATAGCTCAACCGGCTAAGGCGCCAGCCACGTACACCTAAGGTGGCGGGTTCAAATCCCCAGCCCGGACCCGCCAAACAACAATGACGGCTGCAACCAAAAAATAGCCAGGTGTTGTGGCGGGCGCCTGT